>JAQFYB010000404.1:0-56828 GCA_034694085.1 Pogonognathellus longicornis
TGTGAAATTGTAAATACGAAGTTCATATGGTACTGCAATGTTTGAGATTATCTTCAATTAAATGAGAGGTAGAAATTAAGTTTACATTTAACAATGTGTTTTAATGTGGTTTCATAGTTTAAAGTGTCTTTGAATTATATTATATATTGATCTATTTGATTTGAATAGATTAAACTCTAGTTCTCAAGAAGCTTAGGTTGTGTTTGACTCCAATTATTATTTTTAAGGGCTATTCCAACAATAAAACTGAAACATTCTAATTTCTTAATTTCCTTTCGACTTTCATTTTATGTATATATAACATTTTATTTCGATGCAATAAGTCCCTTAAAGCTTCAAAATATGTAAAAATACATACAAAGTAGTAAAAATTATATTTCGTATACTCAATGTACGTCTTAGATATGTATTGAAAAAAATATTTAAAAAAATATTTTTCACCTTTTTTCGAACATATTAGGTACATATTTGAGGTTTTTAAAAAAATATTTTTCCGATCCCTGCATATAACATATAAGGACATGAGTGATGCATACTAAATACTATATAATATACTCCTTCAGGTTGCTAATAAAATACATGAAAAATTGCCTATTTGTAGAGATATAAAAATATTATACAAATATTTTTGTTTGCCTTCCTAAATAGAATACATTAATAATCATTGAAGAATGTTACAATTACTTCATATTGTGCTCAAATTTTCGTTCGGAGGGGAAAAGGGCAAACTCAAAAGAAGAGGTACAATAAATCTTATATTATAGCAGTTAGCGCGAAAAAATTGAGCTATTTTGCATAAAAACCATAAATGCAAAAATGGATAAATTTCGTGTGTAGCGTAGCGTGAAAATTTTAGCGATTTTTTGTATATTTTAGTTAAAATAACTTCTTTCTTCGGGATTTGGGGGAATTGCCCCCTTTGCCCTGTCCTGGTTACGTCACTGTTCAAAACTTATATCAAAAGTGATAGACCAAACTTTCCTAAAAAGTAGCTAACGTTAAATAACAATTTAGAGGGGTAGTGTAGGAAATAGTAGGATTGTGGATAGTGGAAAGGCATGATACATGACATGCACATGCATGATATCCCACCCATGTCATCTAGTAAAGTTGATAAGTCAAAAGAATAAATATGACTCAATAATAAAGGTATAAAAAATTTGCGTCCGAACGATTATATAAATTGATTATATATATTGATATTTCGATTTTCAAAATTTTGTTTAAAAATTGTAGTACATCAGATTAGTTAAAATATGTAGGTAATCCAATTCTAATAGCAAGATACAATTAATATATTTTATTTTATAAGTATTATAAATGTATTACAGTTTCACCGCAGAACTTACATGATAAAACCAAAAACTCTACATCTTGGAATGGAACGATGAACTCATGATTAAAAAGACGAAAGTGATTGGTGAGTGGGTGTTGAGAAATGAATACCTGATACATAGTCACATTCCCATTCTACCTGTGTATAATGTGTGATATTGGTGATAGTAATAAATAAGAGAAACGCAAATCAATCAGGAAAGAAGTTCGGTAGCTTAAAAACTGAAAATGGATGCAAATCATTTTCTCCACGATATCGTGTCAGTGCCGTGTGAGCGTTAGATAACATGGCATCGGCTGATCGGCTTATATGAATCATTTACAACTAATCGTCTGCCCTTTCGTTAAAGTAACACAATCACATATTTATTAAGAAATTCCATTTTTGCTATACATTGTATTAAATTGACGAATCAGAAATCCTAATCCTAACAGTGGTACTGCAAATTCATGCTAAAAAAATAAATGAACGAAGAACCCAAGCTAATACACAAGTTTTCATACCATCATACAAAAAAAATGTATTAAATATTGCATCGATATTAATAATAATTGTCGGTTCATTATTTCATGAGCCTAAATGAACCTGTAGAAAGAAATTACTGTTATATCGTTCAAATATTGTTGAGGAACAGAATAAAAAAGATTTTAAAATTTAGTCTATGTATTTTTCAAAATTCCAAGTATAAATTAAATAAATTTTACACTTTTTAGTGTGGATCCGTGAAAATGAAATTTATTAGTAATATCGATAAAACACGAAATTGACTTTTCTGCATAGTGCTCCCAAACGCCTTAACACCTCTCAAATGCATCTCTTTGTCCGAAACCTGGATACGCCCTTATATTACTATGCATTATAAACATCTACATACGTTAGCCTAAATAGCTTATGATGACTTTTTAAAATCATTATTTTTTCGCAACAAATACGTAGATAAAAAATTATAATGGACTTATAAATAACAAAACGGCTCATTCCTAATAGAAGTAATTACTTAACGAATCGAACACAGTTTTTTTTAATATTTAACAAAAGCAGGTTATTTATTTTGGTATATATGGAAAGTAGAGTTTAATAAATATTATTCTGAAAACAAACCTAATCGGGCATTATTAGTTGCCAATTATGAATATGTAAGTGTATTAGTAGTATGGCGTGGATTTCCAAAATGCAATTCGACGCTGATACGGCTCTTGAATCATTGAAAGTTGAAAATTGATGTCTAAAACTCTTCTTTCAGTCAAATCCAGTTTATTCCACATACCGTGTCTCTGGCTTACCTCTGGCTTCAGTAAAGACGGAGTCCTATTGCATTTAAAAAAATGTTAATTAAAGCTGTATCTAGCGGCGGGGCAAAAGGGAACCCCCGAAATACTTATGCCCAGGGGGTGCACATGCACCCACCCGAATTATGCGTTTGCTCTCATGATCTCAAAAATAGCTTATTTTACCATTAAAGTTCAAAATTTGGGGGAAAAAATCCACAGGTCGCGCGAATTTTACGTGTTTTAAGTTGGTTTGGACCTAATTAAAAGCGCTCAATTGTTCATATTCGAATTTTGCTCTACCATTAATTAATTTAAATTAAACCTTGCTGAGCACTCCCCAACTTATGAACCTGGGTACGTGCCTGATTTTGCATGAAAAAACCCAAAATTGTAAAATGTTCCTCTCTACCGAACATTTATAACGAAAAGTCTTTCAGCCGATAGACATAAAAACCGAAAGCTTCACAAATACAACAATAGCCCATTGTATTAATACAAAGGACTATGTGAGTGAAGCGGTTTTTTATGCCTAACCGGCTGAAAGACTTAACTTGAGACCGCTATACATTGTACAATGTAATGTATTAAACTAAATATTAAAAAAAAATTAAAAAAAATATCTGCGATTGAATTGCCTCATAGTGATGCTACAAAAAACTATAAGTTTTTTTTTAACTTTTCGCTGAAATTTTTATAAAACTAACTATTTGCATTGTGTATTATGTATTGTTTTTTTATAGATATATATTTTACTGTCAACAAGCTGTAAATTATTTACATAATTACATTTCAAAGATTTAAAATCAATAAAAGTAAAAACATAGTTCAAACTTTTTTACCCGTTTTGTGAAAAGGTACTCCACAGAGATGTGAAATGGTCAACGACAGTATAATCCCTGTGTGTGGGACTCAATGAATAAAAATATTCAGTGCTATTAAATAAATATTGTATATCATCCATGTGCATGACACCTGAATAAAAGAATATTAAAAAGCATCATTCATTTCACTTTTCCTATTTCAACATTCTCCAACAATGATATACAAATATTAAGTAGGAAAATAAATAATATACTTACCCCAATCGGAGGGTGAAACAAGAAATTTTTCGGAAACACCATGTTGACCTTTATAGCTTAGAAAGTAACCGTACACCGGAGCGGTGGTGTAATTCAAATGATATTCAACAGATTTATGAAATGGAGCGTAGAAAAATAAATCTCCAACCATCTAGACACATTTATAATCAAAGTATACTTATAATAAAGAATACCTATTACAGTAATACTGTAGTTTTATGGCATTCCGTCAAAATTATGGCCTCTGATATTTACTACCTGACTTAATCTGCCAAGAGATTCATATCCAGACAAAGAAGGTTGTTTAAATTCACTCAAATAAAATTCCTTGATCCGTTTAGTTGTGGAAGTGTCATTCTTCGGATAGATAAGAAGAGAAGGTAAAATTGAGTCAGCACCTCTTAACAATGAGCGTGTTGCAAGAGGTCCCAGGTATGTCACTAATTTTCAATAACATACGTTTAAAATTCTGAAGCAATTGAACCGACCAGTATAGACCAAAAGTAAAATTTACCAACGCTAAAGAGATCCCCTTCGTCTTTCGTTACACCAGTAATCCAAGGAACATTTGCCACTTGTCCAGTTTTGTACAAAGTGTCCGGAGTGTCGCTTAAAATGGCTAAGGGATGATTGTGCTCAATAACCGGACCAAATAAAATGGAAGGATGCTCCATCCATTCCTGAAAATAATTATAATCATTTCCTCGCATTTTTCTAATACATAGTAGATCACTGGCATATCTAGACAAGGCGCCTAAAATTAGGCTAAGGAATTTTTTTTACAGTCTGTTGAATCCACCCCGCGTCTTAAATTCTGATAATCCTAGATACACCATTGATTACTAGTATGTAATATTTTTAAAAGAAAATGCATCTAATAACTGGCTTTACTACGATTTAATTAAGCAGCAATTTTAAGACTTATAGGGGATATCATGCATCTCAAAATTAACTTAAAAAGATTCGACTTCAGTTCAAACTCAATTGCTAAATAAAATTATGTTTTAAACAAAGATGTTAATGAATAATTGTAAATTTGTGAATTTGTTAAAATAAAGTATTATTAGTTGTATACTTCACTTGCATTGATTTCAATTCTTTTACCTTCAAATTAATTTTCATTTCTAAGCTGTAATGAGGTGGGCCAAGGCCGTATCCAGGATTTGGTTTCGGGGGCACCAATGTAAAAATGTTATTAGCTAAATTGAGCCAAAATCAACCTGAAAAGTATAAATTCGCGCGTAGCTAGATTTTTTTTGCGATTTAGGGCACTTTCGGGCCCTAAATAACCTCTTTTTTTGAGATTTTTTTTTGGGGGGGGGCACGCAAGATATTTCCATAGTTATAGTTATTATATTGTCCAACTACCTTACTATAACTATGGAAATATCTTGGGGGCACGTGCCCTAGTTCCCTGCCGCTAGATACAGCCTTGGATGGGGCCAAAGGAGGTTTATGCCCTCCTCATAAATTCCAAAAAAGATGTTAAATTATTAGCCAGAAGGGCGCACAAAATCGGGAATTTTTTGCCCTACGCATGAATCTGATGTATTTTTGGCTAATGGTATAATTAGTATACCTTTTTAAGATAAATTATATAACCTTTACGAAGTTGAATCTAGGCCACGACGGTGCTGCTACTGCTATTGCTCAATATAGTTTTAAAAGCTTAATACGGTAGAATAACAACGAAAGATCTTACAAAGAGTTTATATTGAGTTGACACCAAAGTTTTAGGAGAAATAGATTCAAGACAAGGAACCAATTCGGATGAATGAGTAGGACATCCAACCATTCTTGCTAATCTATTAGTGAGGCTAGAAACTTGGGGTGGAAGTGCCCAATGATTAAATGCAGATCCACTTTGGGAGATTCCAGCGAATATTTTAGCTGAAATTATGTCGCCATGAATTTGTAATTTATAAATTAAAAACTGAATAAAATATAATGAACCTATTTCTATACAGAGTATGGAAATAAATAACACTTTTGCTACACACTTTTGACAGGATGACGAGACATCATGTGAAAGTGCGTTGAGGCAGCACCGGCACTTTGCCCGGATAAAGTAATTCTGTTTTTATCGCCTGCAAAGGATTCGATGTTCTCATAAACCCACTCAATTGCCATAGCTTGATCCTTAAGCCCCAAATTTCCAGGTAAACGATCATCGCCAGTACTAAGGAACCCTAAACACTCAATAAAAAAATCATCTAGTAAATAATTTAAAAATCAGGTACACATTTTTTAAACTATTCCGTTATTCTGAAAACAGCAGCACGAGCTTAAAATGACATTAACTAACCCATGGGCCCTAGGCGGTAGTTGATTGTCACCAATACAATGTCCCTATCCAAAAGGTACGAAGGTCCGTAATAATTTCCAGAACCATGATAAAAGCCACCGCCATGAATCCATATTATCACAGGAAGCTTTTCTAAATTATATCCTTCATTTTCTCCGAGTTTCTATGTGGGGAACATTGAAAACATCGATAAACACATTCTTAAATTAGGTGAAAAATGAGTATTTACTTGTGTTCTACCATACAACCATCATATCATGAGTATTTATAATACATTTTAATTGAAAAATTATCGCTTAAAAATCTTGATTAATTGATTACAGTAATTACAGCCAACGGTTACAATACAAATACATCACATAAAAATACTAAATGCATGTAATTTTACGTGTGAACTGTAGACATTCAAGTAGAGACAATCCTGTTTGCCAACAACGTTGTAATATCTTGTAGGATCCATTTGCATACACATCGGTGACTTAGTCGTCGCACTCCTCTGACCTCTCCATGGAACTTTTTTGTGAGGAACCTTTTTCACAATAAAATATAATGACTTTAATAAAACATGATTTTAATAAGCCTAATCATACAATTAGAAATACTATTTCTTCTACTATTCAAACAAACAGAAACAAGCAGTATTCCTAAATCTATGAGCATAACATGTATAGATTAGTAGTTTTATAATAACTTTATTTGGAGAAAAATGTCAATTGCATTAAGCTATACTATAATGCGTTCGTAATTTTTATGATACAATACAATGTATAGGTACCATATTTTATATTTGATATACAGAAAAATACATTCTCTTAATTGTGTTTGTGTACCTTAAATGTGAGTGGACCCACAGGAGGCTCTGCATAAGGTACTCCTTCGAAAGCTGAGAACGTTTTACCCCGAACCGTTCTAGAATAATAGCCACGAACACTTTGGGGAATATCATTATTGTACTCATTATTGAAAGTCTCCAGCTCCGTCACACCATTATTGTACTCTTGAGATTGAGACTGCGAAGCTTTAAGTATAACAACAGGGTAAGAATATCTTCCCCCAAATAGATTCCTAGCAAAAGAACTCCGGTCTGGAGGAACAGTTGCAGGAGGAAAAATGAGTTCACAAAATGCAAATGTGCATATGAAACCAAAAATTCTAGTTACACTGACCGTCATTATTTCGCTTCGATATTAATTAATACTAAATTCACTTGTTAATTTTGAGCTCGTAAAAACACTGTAAATTCTTAAGAATTACCGTGTAGTTCTACAATTTAATTCCAGCAATGAAAAACATGTTGCGACTAACTGTCGCAATTGGTAAACTAATATTGGTGGAGGCGTCTGTTACTCTTTATTCTTAATTTTTGTCTCACTATGCCTCAACCATTGCACCTTTACAGCATCATAACATCTACAACCCTTTTAGACATCAGAAGGTTTGCAACTTTTACTGATGCAGAAACTATGCACTGCATATGACTACATTTTTATAATATATTGTGTGTATATTAAATAGAACTTCTCATATTATACTGGTGAAAAATCTGGTTATAAACGATTTTTTTTGTCACTTTTGCACTTAAAAGGTTTGCGAGGAATCGCTAAACTCCCTTTTAATTTAATGTAGTATTAAGCTGAATCCAACATTCAGAGTAACAGTCTTTTCTGAAATTCCGTAAAGACTTAAGTTCTTAACAATTTGAGAATTTTGACTAAAGTGCTTGTCAATGTCAATCGCCTCTGCCACCTTGATTGTGTAAACTCGATGATCTTGAAATGTGAACAAATAAATGTTGTGCTGTCAAACAAATGTAGGTATATGGCCAATTGATTTAAGTTTTGGCAAGTGATTTGTATTTAATGTTGCTGTTTCACTTAACACAATATAAAACAAAGGACACGGGAACATTATTTAATAATTAAGTTCTATAGTTTATATATGTCTTTAGTGAACACATGCACTCACGACTTGCTTACCTAAAGAGGAATAGTGGTAAAAAGGATAAGCCGTAGGATATTTAAGGTGAGACTAATCGTGGAATCTGTAGAAATTATATAAGAGTGCATAGGAAAATGCATGTGTATACAAATGCACTAGCCAAATCAAGGTAGACGTGTGGTCTGTATGCTCTTCAGACTTCAGGATGAATGCTGTTGCAGATGTGGTTGTTCAAGAATGACCAAGCAGGTTCGTCCAGATGACTTGGCTACTATAGATAGATCGAGCAAACGTCATTCATAGTTGCATAGTAATACATGTTGAAGATTGAAGACATTCCCATCGGCAAATAAATGCAAACAACCCTTCCTTTAAATTCCATTTACACACCATGAACACAAAGGCAGAAGATAATGCCTACCTAATTGGAGTTACATGACATAGAAATAACTTTGTGTGTATTTTAATTTTAATCATACTTCCAGTTTCAAAATTTGTAATTACTCTTGTATACCAAGTAATAATGGTACAAATTTCAATATACCTAGACGTCAAATTGACGGCAAAGGGTACCCTTCACCCTAATACATAATCGTCTTTTGTATACGGATACGAACTTCTTGCTCACAATAACAAACATATTCAACTGATTGACTTGGCTTGCTATTTAATTTAATAATAGAATATTAGCGAGACAAAGAAATAGTATAATTTTGTATTTGAATGATGTGTCCATACACAAAGAAAAAATAAACACATTTGTAGTATAGTGCCCTTAACTATTGTTAATTTGTTAACAATTTATAAATTAATCTCAGAAACAATGTTTTCATGTGAGTACATGTGAACCTACCACATGTATGAGAGAAATATGTGTAATATTCTGTAGATTGTGTAATAGAATTGCTAGTTAAGGGATAGTGTTTAAGGTTTGAATTGAAGGATGGGCTGCTTATTGCTTTTAAATTTTCTATTAAATCCTTCCTGTAAAAATGTCGTAAATTTAGATTACAGTATTTCATTCAAACTCTTTTCGCACTACGAATAATAAGAATGAATCTCTTATCTTTTCCTTGTGTTATTTACTTGTCTGAATTGATTGTCTACATTAGTAGATGCATAATGTACCTTTATTACCTACCAACATGCTCTTCTGTTTTCTTATTTATCATTTCTGACATTATTATCTACAACCGTATATGCTAGTACCTAAGCATAGTACATAGGTACCTCTACACTATGTAAATGCTAATACTGGGTACTAACAGAACAAATAGTAAGTGATATTGTTTAGTTAGTTCATCATTTGTACATTTCATAATTAATATTGACGTGTAGTATTTAATACTACAGCATTCACACACGCACCGACCACGCACTGCTGCACACTTGTGTAGTGTTTTATACCAAAAATGAATAATTATTTCTACTAGAATATTATAGTGATTGATGCAGGTATTGTTAATGCATACACAACAATAAGATTGCTTTGCAACGGTTCTCGGTCTCGCCCCATGTATGCCAAAACACCATAATTTAGATTAAATCATTTTTAAAGCGCTTTGTCTTAACTTGTATACTGTTTAAGGCGCTGTCACCAGATATGTGTAGATGGGTATTAAAACAAGTTCATTGCAATATTATAATGTTTTCTAGTACACCAAGGTCGATAATCTTCATCGGAAATGAACTTTTTGTTAGAACTTTACAATTTATGTCTTTTAAGCTTTTACACAGTGGAAATGAAATTATTAAAAAGAAAAAAAAAGAGTGTCTTTTGGTGGATATTTCATTGAGACAGACGATCTCAAACGACAGTATAACATTTTGGCTGAGTAAATGTTCACTAATTATTTTAGGAAGAATAATTATTCTGCTCTTAAGACAACTTATGAAGACACCTTACTACCACTAGCGTAGCCAGGGGAATCAAGGGGGAAATGTCCCCCCACCCACCGAAATCCTGAAAAAAGAGGTTATTTTACCAAAAAAGTACATAAAATCGCAACATTTTTCGCTCTACAGGCAAATTTTACGTATTTTAAATATGTTGATTTTTGCCCAAATTTGCTCAAATTTTTTGCTTTCGCGAAAATGAATCAATTTCTACCTCATGTTTTGAGTTTGCCATCCCCCAGAACCAAGTTCTGGCTACGCCTATGCTAACTACTTTAACTTTAAAAAAAGATTACGACAATTTTAGCAAGAAAAGCCTTCATCAGTAATTAAAGTGAAAACTTTACCTTGCATCAGCCGCGTATCCAGAGGGAGTGCACTGCATACGTGCACTAATTACGTACAAACTTTTTCCAAATTTTCAAACTTTTATGGTAAAATAAGCTATTTTTTGATATAGCAAACGCATTCTACCCCCTCTGGATACGCGCATGCCTTGCATATCTGCATTATAATAAACTTTATTTTGTAGCTGGGTACTTATTTTATGAGCATCTAATTGGTGTGTGTTTGCAAGATTTTAATTGAAGATATTACAAATGTTATTGTTTTATTTCTGTTCTACTTATACCATTCCAACTTATATAACTTCTACTTAGAAACTTACAAAAATGAAATTTTGATTGTGGAGAATCGTTGGTTTTTTTATGTTTTCTTGAATATGTAAGTCAAGTTTAAGTGTGTAAGCTACTAGCTACAAACAGAAGTAAGCATACAGAATACAGACAGTCAGGTTTGAAATAATCATATAGGTAGCAGGTAGGTATTTAAGTGAGCTTAACTACTTTTATCTAACTAACAAGTTTGTTGATTTCTTGAAGTCATAAATCAGATATTTATGTCTTTTCAAGTTTAATTACTGCAGATAATGTCTAAGGAACAGTTAGTACAAAGTAGTTCCATTAAATTGCTTTTAGTGAATTGTAAATTATTTTTACACCGGAAAGAAAACTGAAAAATTACTAAATGTACCTACAATAAATAGCCAAAGGTGTTTTAAAGTTGATTTAACAAGTACTTTAAAAATAGGAAAAGCAAGAATAGTCAGCCCCGTCTGAATCTATTATAAACTACGATTACGACTCATAAAGAAATACCTTTGAAAACTATTTTATTTCACTTTCGCCGAAAACTCCTACCAGACATATTTTTAACAATAAATGTAAAACAGGTACCTAAACATAGAATACAGACCGATATTGATAATACAGTTTTGGTTTATGAGATTATGACTATGATTTTGGCTTTGGCATACTGTATAGGTACCTAATTAGTTATACTCACTTGTTTACGACTCATTAAATCGTACAGCATAAATAATTATTTGCAAGAATTGTATATATTGCATGAATTGGATTATTTAACTGACAATTCAGTTAATTGCAAATATAAATTGGGAATATATTAAAGATTTTTAAGTTGCAACAAATAGCTTTTAAGATATTGATGTGTTATGTTTTAAAATGATTTTGTTTCTGTATGTAATCGAGACTTCGAGAGTTGAGTTTGAGAGCATAATGTTTAAACGAACATTTAAACGTTATGACAGCTACAGACACGAAGCCACCTCAGACTATCAAATAGTTGAATTCAACTATGCAGTAAAATAGGTAGATCCAACTATGCATTCCTACTACTTTACACACGATCGCTCCAAGTGCATAGCTAGATGTGACTATGTTTTAGTTTTTGCTCTGTAACATTTTGGATTATTACTTTGTGAGATTGTAAGTACCACCATTAAAAAGAGCGAAAAATTTCGATCAGAATGTAGTTTTTTTGTATTTGTAACACATAAGGGTACTGAGCTACAGGATGATAAGTAAAACTCAGGCACTTTCAATGTTATATATTTTCCATGTGGCAGACCCCCCCAGAGGAACCTATGCCAGAAACCTTTCGGAATGCTTCTGGAATAATATATGTTATTTATTCATGAATTGTAATCTGAAATGTTACAAGAAAGGAAAATAAGGAGTAAGTGGGTGAGAATTTGTGATAGCATTATATAACTATGACATAGTTGGATCTACCTATTTTACTGCATAGTTGAATTCAACTATTTGATAGTCTGAGGTGGCTTCGTGTCTGTAGCTGTATGATAGTAGTTTACATAATAACTTGTTTATAAAAACAATTTATTAGAACTCTTATTTTTAGTTTTTTGTTCTTCATAAATGGAATATTATGAATGATAAAATTACAAGAAATGGTAGATACTAAAACCTATTAACTGTTCAATATAAATGTGTTAGAGAAAATTAAATGTTTTATTCGAGAAAGTTAAATGTTTTATTCGAGAAAATTAAGCAAATAAATTTGCTGTGCTAGAAAATTAACACTTCAGCATTTAAGAAAAATAGTTAAGGGATTATTAAGAGTCAGAGTCAATTAATAGTACGTAATTCCAAAAATATAATTATTACATCTATAATTAAGATGTCAGAAATTAGAGCAAGGGTGTATCTAGGTCTAGGGGCCACGGGCACATACCCCCAGATGTAGAAAAAAGGGGTTTATTTTTAAATAATTGCCTCTGTAACGCCACAAACCCAGTGTGTGCCTCATTTCACAATTCTAGATCAAAGAATTAAATTACCGGAATATGGAAAAATACAAGTTATTTGAAATGCTACAAGAGAAAATTTACAACGAAAATTAAATATTTGAAAAATTGATAACAATTTAATTCATGTATGCAGTCATATAATTGAGAAAATTATTACTATTACAAATAACTAAAGGGAAAAAGCAAGTGCATGGATACTTATATTTGGAAGAATTGTGTTAAAGGCGAAATATCCTCTTTTTTTGGAATTTCTACAGTATTATAATAATTATTATTAATTATGATTTTGTTGTTAACGGACAGATAATATGAATGAAAATGCGAATTCTTCCTCATTATCTTGATTCAAGAATTATCATCTTTAGAAAACAGACAATTTTTGATGTATTTATACCTATCTCGCTATCTCGGCTCAGATACAGGATAAATACAAATAATTATATTATTGTCTTTACTTAGGACTTTTCACTTTCAGCCATTTAAACAAAATCTCATTACAAGCTAAAAAAAATTAATTATATAATATTTTTTTAAATAATCATTTATTTGTTTTTTTACACAGCTGTACTAAATTGTATCCATTCGTCTTTGTAATATTTTTGCATACACACGATCCATAATTATAATGCTTCTAAAATAATAAAATAGATAGAACAGCTACATTTTTTGTCAGTGCAGATTTAAACCCAAACGATGGCTCCCCCAATGTCGTTCTTACTGTTTTGTCAGTAAGATCTATCAGTCTACACTGGTTGATTAGTGGTTACTAATTCCTAACTTTTATTGCCACACTTAATTATAATCGCCGAATTGCATTGATTAATAAATTACATTATTTTCGCTAACAAACGATAGTTTCTGCGTGCGTGCTAATTTTTTTTCATAATAAGGAACATTTTTATAAATTAGTTATGATAAATTATTTATAGACTAACAACTAAAGTGGCAGTCTAGACATAATATGATTCATATGATGCAAAAGATGCAGATTTTGTGGATTGTGAAATAAATTGCGCAAAGGAAAAAGACGACATTGAATATCGTGCAGAATGCAGATTGTGGAAGGCTTTTTGATGCAAGGATTATTGAGTGGGATGCAGCAGAGAGTATAAGATCTGCAGCAATAATTTCATATTCGTCAACACCACAAACTACAATTCCGATGCGGACGTTTGAAACAATCTTTCACAGAATGCCAAGAAAGCAAAACATTCCTGATGTTCAATTGTTTACAGAACACAGCTAAGGTATTTTCAATATTTACACATCTTTTTCCTTATTTTTTACTTATTTTTATACTATTTCACTTTAATTCTATAATGACTCTGTTTTGATCTTTAGTCGAAATTATTGAACCAGAAATAGTAAGTCGTAGTTGAACTTTTAATGTCGTTCTTTCTGTATGTATTATGTAGCAAAAAAAGCAAACAAACATTTGGTGTTTGGTTATATTTGCAAAAATTGTTTTTAAAATACTGTACAAGTGTTACACTAATTTCTTTTATGTCTACTACACTCAACATTACTTACTTTAAATGCAATCAAAAATGCATTATATTATTATAGGTGTATCCAGATTTATTAGCTCTTTCAAAACAACTTGTTAGTATTAATTATCTTTATTGATATTACAAGGTAGATAAGCAATAAACACGCGCAAAAACTTGTAGATTTTATATTTTTAGATGGAAAAACAACAATATCTAATAATACAAATTGCTGGTTTAATTCTGTCACAATTTTTTCATTTGGGGTGGAATAATTCTAAAAACTCATTGTACAATAACATTAATTAATGCTGTGAATTGTGAATTACAGTTTGCTTTCAATTCGTTTGGTAATTGGAGGTAGCGATTGAAGGATGGAGCTCCCCCGGCTCCATATCCCGTATTTGGTAATTGAGGACAGAAAAAAAGAAATTTTGAGAAAAAACAGGACGCCTCCTCAAAATATCGTAATGAGACTCGGAGCTCGAGAAATCTGGGCAGGTCGAAGAGCCGGGACAGAAAAATATATGCAACGGGCAATGTATCAGAGTATTGTTCCTAACTTTACAGTAACACATGTTGATAAACCACCTTGTTTTTTAAGAAAGTTTACTCCAGATGGAAAACACTTTGTTGCCTTTTCGGCAGATCAAATGTCAATCGAAGTTTTTGCCTTCATGGGCCCTCAAGCTGCCAACCACCTTTTTAACACTGGCGAGTCAATGAAGGATCAAAATAGTTGGTTTCACACACGTCTTACGACTCATTACAATAAGGTAACCCGTTTAATACTAAATCTAATCATAATATGATTCTTTTTATAGCATAAATAGTAATAGAACCTAGTTCATTGAAATAATTGTAGTATTTTGTTTCTTTGTTCCCTACCCAGAAACACGAACCCAAGTTTTTAACGGACCCTTATTGTAAAGGATACCCAGACTGCATACCGTCGGAGGATAATGAAGCGGATAGTAATAATATCCGTCATGATGTCTTCCATTCCTTTTTTCGACTGAAATACCGAATAAGTGTAGTTCCAGCGGGAGAACAATTGAATAGGGAGTGTAGTTTATTCACCGAAGATTCCAATTACATAATTGTGGGTTCGGCTACTTATATCCAGGATCATGGATTCCCTGGACATCCAAGTAGTCAACCGCCTCCAGCTGAGGTGTATCGAAACAACGAATCTGTAGAGCCCAACCCTCGTTATCCCTTAGAAGATTATTCAATTCATATTGTAGATATTCGACATGGAATGTGTTCTGACACCATTTCCTTCAAAGTGGACAAAATATTTTTATCTCATAATCAAGGAATTTACTTGTACAATCAAACTTTAGCAATTCTCTCCGTCCAACATCAAACAATTCACATCTTCTTGGTCTGTCAAGGGCAATTCCAAGAAATAAGAAAAATAGGCAGATTTTGTTACGATGATGATGAGTTACTTCTCCCTCGCTCTCCTTCCGTCTTATACAATTCTTTGAAACACAGACTTCTTGTATTTCTGTTTAAAAGAGCTCAAGACAAGTCTTGTACGAAACAAGAAAATCTCTCACGGATGGCTAGATTTTATCAGTATTACGACCAATTGGTGAATATGAGAATATGGAAAATGCAGCTTTTAGATGAAGAACATCTGCTTTTAAAATATTCCAGCGAGGATGTCGTCACTTTGAAATGTACAGATCCCAACTCAAGACATTGCTTATTCGTTATTTACAATATTCCTGAAACAACGGTTGTTGCAGTATTCGAAAACACATCAGAAAAGCTAGTGGATTTATTCGAAGGTATATAGATTACAGATTCTCAAAATATCTCTCTTAAAAAAATTTACAAGACTGTTTGTTAATTGTATCATTCTTGATTTCCTTGCAGGATTTGCAGATAATTTTCGGAATAACTTTATGACTCAAGACGCCCGCTATTCCTCATCGCCTTCTAACAACATGTACTCAAAGTAAGCAGCAGCAGCCTGCCGTGATTTACTTTCAATGAAACTATTTTAGCTTAATGAAATGTGAATATTCTAATTTGCTTAATTTTTAAACTTAGACAAATGCATCAAAAATTTCGTCAGACAATCACCAGTGCTCGATTTGGAGGACCAGTGGAGGCGACAAAAAGGATTCTCGTACAATTGCCAATCAGTGCTCAATCGTTTAGTTCATCTCCGTACTTAGATCAAGCTCTTTTTTCCTACGATGATCACAGAGTTTCTGTCATGGAACGGCCGAAAGCTTGTGGCGAAATTCCCATAAGGTAAAAGGAAAAGATGTTCAAAACTAATCCAAAATATTATTCTATCGATACATCCGATCCGATTTTTAAATGATTCTCATTTTATTTTTTTCCAGATTTTACGGAAGAGAATCTGGGTTATATAAATTCCAAATTCATGCTGGATTACTATCTCGAGGGAGTTCATCGACAGGACGACGTCTCGTAGCTTTTACATTTCATCCCAGTGCTCCTTTTGCCATTAGTGTTCAACGTGCCAATACAGACTACCTCGTCCACTTTCACGTCAGAGTCGACCCTCATTCCTATCTTCCATTGTGATTAAACGTGTAGTAATAATTAATTTGTAAAGTTAACCTATCCTGTAAATAATACAATTATTTTATGCCTTACTGTTGATATTGATATTAATAATAGTGACAACAATACCAAACGTACCAAATGTTTATACTGTTGAAAAACACGATGTTAAAAATGAAAACGTTTTATAGTTTTTTCATATGATCAATCGAGAAATACAAATAAAATTATTTTCAATATTTCTATTGTCTCCTATTTTCGTGTTATTCACTGCATGTTTTTGTGATTGCTTAATTTACTTATTATTTACTTATTCAAGAGGTTTCATTCAGAATGGACTATGGACCTCACAATTTCATCTTATGAAATATGCCATGCAAGTCATGATACAAAATACAATTACCTATCCGTGATACTTACTTACTAATTGCCAGTAACAAGAATGTTGAAAGTGATTTTTTAATCATTGCCTCTTATAGAAAAAGCTGCAAAAGACTATACATAAGTTTTAAGGTGTAAAATGCAGGTGTAAAACAAAATAATTTTCAACAAAATCTGAACTTCCTGCTCAGATATCTTTATTCAATGAGCGCCTGTGGTGTTAGTGATACACAATTAATGGTTTTTAAATTACTATCACTAATGAGTAAATATTATATAGAAATATTTTAAGAGAGTTGGGTCGGTTGAGTCATGTGTCCATTTACACTAGTAATTAATTATGAAGGTTAATAGTAGGTACTCTTCAAGACATGACCCTGTTAAGCAAGAAGGTAAATGCGTTTGTTTTTTACAAGTCGATATTATGTACAAATTAGAATAACTATCTATCATTTCAGAAGCAGCAGAGGTAGAAGAGCCAAGAATCTTTTTCGTGTGTTCTGAATATGTCGTCTCGTTCCTGACACTCGGGAGGAACCGAATTACAACGAATTATTTTTGGATTCAAAAAAATGGATGCTGATGACCTGAACTGAGAACTGACAGACGGGAACCAGGTGACTGCTCAATGTGAGTCACCTTATCACCCAACCAAAGCGCATGGAACTGTCATAAACTGGAAATATTCTTCAAAGGGACAACCCCAGAAACAATTGCAAGAACTGGAAATGAAAATATTCAAATGGCAGCTGTAAGGAGGGGGAATGACTCCTTGGCATTGATTTTGGAATTGATGGGAGAGTCCTGATAGATGATCGTTGACTCCAATGAAGTGGCAGACAGAAAATCAGTCCACTCATGATCTAAAGCTAGGCCTAGCTGGTCTTTTACGAACGAGGTTGACACATTTGGCCGGTAACTGTACACCACAATAATCTCATTTAGCTTTAAATGGTTAAATTAGCAAATGAATATAAGAAAATAAATATCACAACAGACAAAAATATTATATATCAAAAACCCTGTAAAAAATCACATTAGTTCAGCAACCATTATTTTTATATCGATTGTTTCATAGTATTAAAGCAAAAGTCATTTCAAATGATTTAAGAATAAATGAATGAAAAACTGCTAAACAGTGTGTCGTGAAAACACGAGCACTCCTGTCAGCTTCCATACTCACGCTTTAAGAAGAACTTTCAGGGCATACTTCCTTTCCCGATTGACAAACCAGTCAATTAGGTAACCCGACATTTTGGGAGCCGAGGCATGGAGTTTAAAGAAACGAGAATAATTCTTTAGAGCCCATGCAGCCCTTACTTGAAGGGAATGAGCAATACACTCGTCCTCCTTTTCGCTAGAACTAAGGCTACACAGAAGTGCACCCAAATCTAAAATAATAAAAAAGTCCTCTGTTAACAACCCTCGTTACGGTATATTATAATAATATCACTGTCATTGCGAGTAGCACTCTAACAATATTCAAAATTAAATATACAAAATTAATCTTACCAAGCGTATTTGCTGTAAATATGTAGTAGAGTATTCTATAGGCAGTAAATTCGATTGCATTAGTGGATCCTACAGACTTATAAAGTTGAACAAGTTGTGACTGACACTGATTAAATTCTTCGTGATCCCCCTTTTCCAAGGAAATTCTTGCATGAGTTTCATAAACTTCTACAGTAAATTCGTTTCTAATTCTTTGTACAGTTAAATCTTGTCGAATTGATTTTAATTGATCACAGGCATAAAAGTAATCTTGAGTTTCTTTCCATTTCAGTTTTACCATATGCAAAGATTGCTTTAGAATGCGAACTGGGCGGATTGTCGATGGATCCGGAGCCTATACAAATACATTAAATTAGTTAAAGGGGAGGTAAAAATTTATAGTACCTATATAATTATTAACACCAGATTATTATTGATTGATTTTTAATTGTTTACTTACAGAAGTAAGACGTAGATATCTCTTCTCTAAATCCATGCACGTTCCTATCACTGAGGAGTTAGTCCAGTCACTTTCGTCAAAGGCAGGAGCAGAGTCAATTGCCCAACTGACTGCCATAGATCTATCGACAAAGCCGCCCAACCGATTCTTCATAGTTTGTCTACCTTTTCCTTTTTGACCATCTGTAAATCAGGAAATAGTATTTTATTAAACATTTGTCAAACCTTGTAATCTTTCAATGAAATGTTGGGATCGCTGCTTCAATATTAAAGTTTTGAAGTCACTCTTACTTTCTTTTGCAAACCTTTCAGCTCTTGCATTTAACTTGATAGAGGAAGAACAATCTTCATCAACCCTCATTAATCCATATTCACTGTACATGTGACACGGAGGATTCTTAGATGCTTGATTTCCCTTTTCACTGATAATTAAAAAAATACATGAGTAATAATCGTTAGTAATTGTATTCTGTATCTGTAAAGAGTAACGATATCTTTTAAATACTATATCTATTTGTACAAAAACTTACTTTTTGTGTTTAATTGCATTTTTTCCACCTCGTTTATTTTTTCGGTTGTTGACTTTACCTTTCCCCTTTTTAAATGAATTGGAAAAGCCACCATAACTCTCATTTTCCGAACTGGAGCTGCAGAAGAAAAAAGGTTCCTTATTTATTTACGAACATTACCAATTACCATACAATAAATTATTGCAATTAAAAAAGTTTAAAAACATTTATTACCGTCGTCTACGTTTTGATTTTCTGTCATTCATTGAAGAACTGGAAGACTCGGAAGATGACCTGGATCTGCTGGAAGAGCCTGATGATCTTGACCTAGAAGGCGTCCTGGACCTAGACCTAAAATTATTTCTAACGCGACCTCCCCGAATATTTTTTTGATTTTTTCCCTTCTTACTCCTACTGTTGTCGATGGAGTTGGGAAGAGTCAACGAACCTCTGGTGATTCCACGGCCACCTGCTCCTCTGCGTCCACTACCTCGACGATCCACACGTGACACTGGAACAATGTCTGGTTTAATTGGCTTACCCTTGATTATCCCTTGAATAGGAGCAAACGGAAGCATCTTGATTTGGCCATCGCTCATTCTAAATTCAAACATAATGTTAAATCATAATAATATGCTCTCAATTGCATGCAGTTTTTTTATGCAACAATAAATACACTAAATAATGTACGAGAGTCAGTTGAAATTATTTCTTACTCTGGCAGAGGTTCGTTGCTCCAATCTTTTGACTGAAGTATTCCAGCTGTGGCAGCTCGAGTCACCTTTCCTTTAAGAATAATTTCTACTCGATCTTTATCCACATCGGTAGAACAAAGTTCATAACACCGCATAACGTAATGTCTAAAAGTATAATTAAATTATAATAATTAGAGTCTGTGATAAAGAAAACTTAGAGCAAGTACATAATCTATTGCAGTGTTCGAAAGAAGAATGAATATTATATTGATTGATAAACTTACTGAAGGCTGTCAGGCCATTCACTTTGATCCAATCCGCTATTGAGTTGATGCTGAGATTGAGACATGTAACTTTGCTCATTCCCAGTGTTGGCACGCCTTGAAGACTGAGAATTATTGGATTCGGAGAAGGATTTATTGGACCAGCTGTTGTTATTCGTAATTGCTTCTTGACGAAAAGACGACGACTCAATCTTATTGGAAACATTGTTGAACTGAGAGGCTGCGGCTGCTTGGGATTGAAAATTGGAAATTCGGTTGCTACCATCAGATTTACTACCAAGATTGCTACCACCGCTACCACTACCTGAGCTATTGGAATTTGAAATGCTACTGCTATTAGTGAAATTGGAATTGAAGTTAGTGAGCCCGCGCGACTGCTGTTGCTGATCTTTTTGAAACGAGTTATTTTGAGCGGAGGCGAAAGAAGTCAGCGCAGATGATGTGGGGGATTGGGGAATCAGTGGTTGCTTAATGGCGCCTTGAAATCTCGATTGTTGATTCATATTGATATTATTGTACCCATTTGGGGAAGGACCGCTAAAAACCTTATTTGACTGCTTTTGCTGCCTTTTCACTGGCTGTTGTAAACTAAATCGAATTGGTTTCGGTCCATTTGAATTATTGCCGTTGCCTGCATTTTGGGCAGCCCATTGCTGGTAAATTGATGGACTGGTGGTGTTATTTACATTGCCATTGAATTGTTGCTGTTGAGCGGAAGAATAATAATCATTAGCAGAGTACGACTGCTGAAGCTGAGATGAAGGCAGCTGACTAAAATTGGTCGTAAACCCTGGAGGAGCATTAGGATTACTGCCATTGCCGGTTTTGTTAGGACTACCACTTTTAGCTGGATCTGACCCTGCTGTTGCCATCTGTGGAATTGCAGTAGTTTGATAGCTCGGGGCTGAGAAATTCATCCCTTGCATACCCTACAATAAACATAAACAAAATTAGTTCACCCTGCGTTAAAATTGATTTTACAACAAATTATTATAAAAAATAATAGTTTAGATTTAGAATTTAAAATGAATTAACTTACGTAATAACCACCATAACTCGAGTAAGGAAAACCTGGAGGAGGGACATGTCTGAAAAATGAAACGCAACCAAATAAATTATTTTTTGCTACTAAAAATCATATATCAATGTTATTCAAAATAAACAATAAAATGATTGTTAAGTTAGAACTTTTGACGTACGGAGAGAATGAAAAGGGCATTTGCCACGTAGAAACATTAGCACTAGAACTCGTATTAGTGGAAGACGCTAACTTTTGTGCAGCCTTGGCTGCTTCATCTAAACTTGGTGATTGAACCTGTCCAGAACAATCATTACCAAATGCACCAGTGGTTGACATTTTCCTTCTTTATATTGACGAACAAATGACAACCCTGATAAAGATTTTCGGATGTTGTTTTACTTTACACCTAGTTACAGACGTTAGAATCGAAGTCCTAATCCGATTCCAATTCCAGGTAGAATGAAAATTACAGCAACCAAAATCGGGTTTGATCAACCTCACTAATAATGTGGAGTGATATTTATTAATAATATCCAACCAAATAGACGAGATAAATAGACGTCAGTATTTTGATGTTTGACACTTTGTTACAAATTACGACAACTTACAAGCTATAATAACTTAATTCAATACAAACTAACGTGTAAATAATTATTGTGCAGTAACGATATAATTACAAATACTTTATAATTAACAATAATTTCCTATCTTATACAATGAATCGACGAAAAAAGCTAAACTTATAATTCGTACAAGGGACAAGTAAATAATAGTATATTCTATTAGAAATACAATTAAAAACAATAAAGTAAATAATACTTATAAACAATAATTATTATTATAGTGAATCTGATCGTAACGATTGAATTGAAGAAACTGAACGATTTTTTCGAAATAATCGACACCCAACAGCTGACAGCTGGTTGACAGCTGAAACAGTTTTTTGTGCAATATTTCTTCAAAATTGCTAAACTTGACTTGACCAACACGCAAGACGATTGCACGATTGCGATTGGAAAGACGAGTGCCTAGAAGACCACTATAATATAAACCTAAGGTCCTTGTGATTATAAACAATCACCAAAATTAAAATAGACAATCAACTATGGACTATAATACAAACAATTAACATTTTAACAAACAACATTAAATTCAAGAGATACGTAAAAGTTCATTCAGCATTCACAAAACAGACTTGTGACTGTTGTGACTTCTCTTGAGTGTAGGATGTTCTTGTTCCACTTCACTGCACTCTGTTCCGATTTTTTCACTCACTCAACTAAACGATCAAAATATTTCTGAATCGTTTCAATTTACAGCCATAAAACTGCGATTAGTGATGAACAATAAATGTTTTTCATAATATTTTGAAATCTTTCTTTTTAAATGAATTAAGAAAACATTTTTACGTTGTATTTACGTATTTAGAACTCCGTTTGTTCTGTTGTGTTAAATGGAGGACAAAATGACTGACTTCTTCTTGCTGTGTTTTTCTATTCTGGTTTGAGGAGAATGAGAATGAATATGGAGCTCGATTACAGCAAGAAGCAAAGCAAGTACAAGTCTAGTCTAGTGTACTTTACCTTTTACTTACGTAACAACAACAAGGCGTATTCATAATACAGGGTGGTTGCAAAATATTACGTGTGTCTGTGTGTTTCAATTGAACACTTTACGATAATCACGAATTTCACGAATTGCTTGTAACTTTGAAAGTTTGAATTAAAATATAAAAATGTCTCTTGAAATTAAAACTAACAAAAAGTAGACAACATGACTTGAGTGGCCTGACGACAGACATATACCAAATCAAACAATAGACAAGAACAAAAGTGACATAACAATTTTAATTTAATTGTGACTTTAAGACAATGTAAGCAAGGCCGTATACAGGGAGGAAGCAATTTCCCCAACGTAAGCAAGGCCGTATACAGTACAGAGAGGGGGAAATTGGCCCAACGTATGCATGACCGTATACAGGGACTGGGGCAATACCCCCAACGTAAGCAAGGTCGTATACATTGGGAGTTTGGGAGGTCTAGGTCTACTAATCTATTAATCTATTTAATAAGTATGGCTATTAAATTTGTAAGTGTTACTGCTAGATTTCCACTCCCAGTCAATACAAGCCATAAGCTACTCTCTGAAACTTAATAAATTGTACTAAATATCCAATCGAATTGAAAAAGCTTGGAAAGTTTAATTCCTGTAACCCTGCATAAGAACATGCCCTGAGGCGAGGAGAAATAGCATTATACGATGAACTGATGAACATTGAACAGTCCCTGTCCCTGTTGTACAGCTCTATGCTGCGGCGGCTGCTTATAGCCCATCCTAAAATCCTAACCCTTTCAGAGTATTTCTTAAAAAACACAATTTACACAATAACACCAAAAACTGCAGTGAAAGGAAAACTAACAAAAGTTCTAAGAAATATTTATTTTTTCTTCGGGTCAATACGAACTCAACAAATCTTCAACCCTTTCTACTTCCTAACGATAAATGCATCTACGCAACCAATGCAGCATGACTTTAGCGAAATATAATTAAATGCCTACATTAAGAAGCAGTAAATAATAATGTCTCTGCTATTTAGCACGTCTCAAGCTCAACTATAAATGTTCTCATGTAAATGAAGTCTTTATTAAATGTAGTAAATCTTTAGTTTCATTCATTCTTTCATTAGAGTACAATAGATATTTTGTCATTATATTAATTTTTATTGCTAACACATTTTTGCAACCTTGTAGTAAAACGCTATAAAACAAATAACAAAGTAGCATAAAAATAATAATTGTAATGTTATCAGAATAATATAACTAACTACACCTCTACTACCCCTCCAGCTCTTCTACCCTACAAGACAACAATACAACTATAATAGCTACATAATACATGTATTTAATATTTAATTAAAACATTGAACTTTCAGTCGAGATTCGACATTATTTAAGAGATTACAAATGAAAAGGGACGAACAACACACGGCATACGGCAAAAAAGTTCATGTTTACAACCATAATGATTCAGTAAGTCAAATATTAAAACTACAAACTTAAAACAATCAAAATGAAGTTAAGTAGTGAATATTATAATTACGATTCATTTAAAAGGTAAGTAATTGCTATTTATATATAGCAATTAAAACAAAAGGCACACCGAGGTAGTCAATTATGTTTCACAGTTTGATAATTATTCAATACATAATAATATAGTACTTACTGGACGGAATGACCGAAATACATTATTATAGTTACATAACTATAATAGATTAATGATTATATATACATATATTATATCCATTTGGACGGATGAAAGTTCATTTTATGCAACTATCGCTACATAAGTATAAAACTAAATAGTTGCCTAAATGTAAAGTAAGATCTAATACTAATGTAATACATTATTTTCTAAAACAAAATGTCCGCAACACTTTACATATCATAGCATCGGAAAATAAGTTGAATTGAAGGTTACGAATACATCGCATTTGTGATTGTAAAACCACCGAGAAAAACTCAATTATAGCATGACAAGGCTTTATAACGTATTTGAACACATAACAAACTACAACCTCTGCACTGGTACAAAGTAATTTTTGATTATTATTGTACTGAAACTCAAAAACTTTGTGTTATATTCAAAGTTGTTTCTGATCATGAATGACTATAATTTTTTGTGGTAGAGTTGACAAAGTCGACTACCAAACTTCAATATGGACGTGTCTGACTATTCAATTACAAAAGTTTTTATCCAAGTAAAGATCAAGATTTTTACTTAAGTACATATAAGTTTAGTATAAAATGTGTTGGGTACTCTTAATTAGCTGCCTAATTTAATGTCATGAATTATAATATTATTAATTACTAAATTATGATTGCTATAAAAATCTGTAAAAATATTAAGTCACCAAGTGGAATGTCAAAGATTAGCCATGAGAAGTTTCGAAGGAAACTCTGAGAAGGAAGCATAACTTCTCAGATAAAAACAGATGAGAAGATTGTTTTTGAAAGACATAAAACAGTCAGTAAAGACGCCCAAAACGCTGTCGAAGATATCGCAAAAAACGAGGCCTCGTTACAACCATCTTTGCCCCTACAAAATAATATGAATTTATTTTAAGAAATACTGCAACCAAAATATTAATGGGTTTTACGAGTCTAGAATAAAATAACTTGTAAATATCATAATTCATAATAATATATTAAAATTAGTAAAAAATCTAAATAATAATAATGTTATTACCGGCACAGACAATCCTCCTGATAAATGTTGTACGTTCCCGTCCTTCTCTTGCAGTAACGTTCATCTCCTCCTATTCCTGGTTCCCCCAAGAAGGCACAACTTCTAATAAATCTCCATGTTCCATTAACTGATAAAAGATATAACAGACAAGAATATAATATAATATACCATAAACAACCAGATCACACAAATCATTTACTATATTTACTCTTTTTTAGTTTTACCTTTTTGAGTCACCTTACGGCACATTGTAGCTTTGAGATCTCCCAAATTCTCCCGTTTCCCAGTTTCGGAATCACAGTCAGTGATTGGAAATGTAGTGTTGTCAAATGGATCACCACATTTGATATCGTTGTACGAATTGCAAACCCAGCATTTTATCCCCGCATTAGTCACTATAAAAACAAAATATTAGTTTGGATTAAAATAACATTGGAATTAATTGCCATAATACATAATTTAATTAATAAATCATATCAACCTTTAAAAAATTATTCCACATTGTCATTTAATTTAATATTGCGTTTTCAAACTATTATTCCAAAAATAATTTTATCAGTGTTTTTTCAATTATTTTACTGATTCGGTGATAACAACAAAATTGACATGTTCTCACATACTTTATAAATTATTTTATATTCGCTTTCTTTATCGATTACGATTTTTTTCTTCCAACTTTTTCATTCCACTTCGTTTAGATTGTTATGGATAATTTATTATTGTAGAATTTTATATTTTTCACGAATTGACATACAAATGCGTCTATCATTGCGTGTTCGTGTAGCAGGGAAAATAAATGGAAAATGGGGTAATTTTTGTTGAAATCAACGTAAAATGCATAAAAAAGTCTATTTGTTCCCCTTACGGCAAGACGTGGTAAATCTACGAAAATCGGGCCTTGACAGCCGGGAACTACCATGGTTGGATAGTGTAAGCTAGAGGGTAGCCATTCACGACTTGCATGGAATTTTGGTCCATCTACTAATTCTCATACTTTTCATGCTATCTTTGATCACAATATTAATTTTGATTGTGATCAGTCTGTGTGTGTCCAGTTAAAATTAATTTTCAATTGTTATATTATACCTGGGTAGAAACATAAAAGTCCAATGGAAGCCGAGACAAAAAGAGCTGAAACGACAATATTTGCATTTCTTCCTAAAACATCCATGAAGGCAGCCTTTATTGTCGAAATCCAATAAGTTAAATGATGAATGAGCAGCTAGCGCTTCAGTATTCTACTTTTCGGCCCTTTACTTGGAATTTAAAGTTTTCAAGTATCAAAATCCCAAAAGAATCTGTCTGCAAAAGAATATGAACCTTTGATGTTTGAGCTGAATCTGAAAGAAACAATATTAAATATTATAAATTCAACCTATTCATCATATTCAATATTCATACTTCGTTTAAATTAAAAATGAGTTATTTTTAACACAAATGCACCTTACTTAGTTTAATTCAACATTATTTTAAAACTTGACTGTTAGTGAATAAATAAATTCACCTTGAGTGTTGAATGAAGTTGAACGTTGCAAGCAGAATGTTGTCAGTTGTTTTTCTTGCCGACGTATTTCATTTATATTTAGTAACAACTATTGTATAAAATTAAAAGCAGTTAACTGGTGACTAGTATTACAATAAAGTTTAATGTCCAATTAGTTAAAGATTTAATAATTCAACATAATTAATTACACCGTTTTCAAATAAAAATAAAAACAAACAAACATCTTTTTGTGCTGTAGCCGCCTCCCTTGTAAACAATCATCATCCACACAATCCACTCACACCGACTCATCTAAAAACTAAAAAGTTCCTCTTTTCGGCGGGGAATTTAAATATGAATCTAGTCGATTAATGTCTGACAACAGAAAAAAGCTTTTTACTATTTTAATTTAATGTTTAACGAAACAACTGGATTGTTAATTTTGTTGTATTTTGCCGGAAAAACTGAAGGTTAAAATTATATTTACTTTGTGTGCTCCAATTTTTGTTGATAAAATTTTTAAAATATCGAAAAAAATATTTATATGAATATGACGTATAATATTTAATATTCAATATTTATTCAATGGCCATGACTAATGAAATGAATAATGAAATTAATTAATTTTTTGTCGTTTGTCTTACACTTTTATAGTAATCGAAGACAAGCTATTATTGTAGATCGAATTTTAAAGCATGTCAGACTCAAGGGCTCCAAACGAAGAAATAATTCCTCAACTGGAACTATCCAAACACGTCGAGTTTCTGTCGAAATACAGCTCATCCAAAGAAAATTATGTAAGAAAACTAAATTAGTTACTTCTTTAAAAAATCGCAATTAACAAATAATAATATCATATTGAATATTGAATCAAATAAAATGATGTTAGTTGATGATGATACTTAGGAATTCTGCATGACTGAGTTTCTGCGGCTTTCAGGCTGCTTCTGGGCCGTCACAGCGCTGGATGTAATGAACAAGTTAAATGCAGTTCCCAGAAAAGAAGTCTTGTCCTTCGTTTTGGATTGTTTCGACGAAACAACGGGTGGCTTTTCTCCTGCCAAAGATCATGACCCTCATATTTTGTATACATTAAGTGGCATTCAAATACTAGCCATGTAAGTTAAATGAAATGGAAACAGATGTAAATCTTGGAGCTCATTATTTCTATTTACTTTCTGTCATTTTTTACTAGTAAGTTACAATTACTAACAAATTTTTTATGTGTGCGCATAGGTATGGAGAACTGGATTCAGTTGACACAAACAAAATTGTGGAATTTATTCAATCTCTTCAGCAGCCTGATGGTTCATTTTTTGGAGATAAATGGGGAGAAGTTGACATTAGATTTTCTTTCTGTGGAGTTTCCGCTCTAGCGCTTTTAGTAAGTCTAGGCACTAAATTAAAATCAATTTAATGTTTACGTTTGTGATAGAAATTGTTAGTAAACGGAGATTTGTGTTGTAGAAAAGGCTTCCAGATATAGATACAAGTAAGGCTGCTGATTTTGTGTTAAAATGTCAGAATTTTGATGGGGGATTTGGTTCAAAACCGGGCTCTGAGTCACATGCGGGTCTAATTTATTGCGCTTTGGGTACATTGTCAATATTAAGTGAGTAACAACTTTAATATTATTAGTTTCATTTAAAATAAGTATAATTCAACAATATTGAGAATATTGACACAATATTATTATGATTTCAGATGTTAAATATTTATCTATTTTACAGAACAAGTCGATCGTGTTGATGGAGATTTATTGGGCTGGTGGCTTTGTGAGCGGCAACTAAATTCTGGTGGCTTTAACGGAAGGTATTTACTAGCAAGCGTTTCAATTAATTTGATAACTATGTAATCTTATGTATTGATTCAGAATATCTGTAAAACCACGCCACACCAAGCAGTAATTTTTAGTTGCAATAATTCGATAAGCATTAGATATTATATACATGTTAAATAACGATACAAAATGTTTATTGTGTTAAAAAATATTATTTATATCTGAAAAGTTTCCTTGCATTTGTACTTTAAAACTCAAAAATACAATTGTCCAAAAAAGATGCGCTTACTTCGGGTATTGTTTCTACAAAAACAATTTTTTGAAGGTTTATTGTAGTATAGTATGGGTATAAGATTGTCCATTTTGTGAAATACAATGACGGTTTATTAATCAGGGCAGTCAAATCCACCCACTATTTTTGATTTTTGATATTATTAATATTTGTTGATCAAAAAGGGTCCCCTTCTATGACTAAACTAACATTAACGAAACGTTTAGATATATAAATATCTAAACTAGTATTAAAAATTCACTCTATTTACTAATTCTAACAATTATGGCAATGTTAGGCTCTACTTGTCGCTAGTATTAGTGAAAAGAAGTTTGTTGCAATTGGAAAGAAGATTAGAATTGTTAAGCATGTTACTATTCATAATTTTTTGAACTATTGTAAAAATTAAAACCATAAAATGAATTGCTGTTTGTGTTTGTTCTTTAGACCAGAGAAGCTAAGTGATGTTTGCTATTCTTGGTGGGTCTTATCCTCACTGACGATTCTGGGGCGCTCCGATTGGATAGACAAAGATAAACTCATACAGTTTATACTTTCGTGTCAAGATGCTTCTACCGGTGGATTTGCTGACAGGTGAGTGTATCTTATGGCACTTAAAATATTATTGTGTTTTTATCTGTAAATTTTTGTTTAACAGACCTGGAGATGTGGTGGATCCTTTTCATACATTGTTTGGTCTCGGCGCATTATCTATGCTGGGTTATAGTGAAAATAACCAAAGTCAACCTTTAAAAGAAATCAGTCCAGTGTTTTGTATGTGTCAAGATGTAATTGACAAGATTGGAATCGATGTCCAAATTTTACACGTGGGAACAATTTAGCATTAAACTTGATTTACTTTCTTTTATGAATCTTAAAGATAATTGTGAGGTTGTATGAGCTATTGATTACCAGAAAGTTGCCGAGCCTTTTTGCGACGTAAAATACTTTGTAAACATTTGGTATTAGTTTCCTATGAAGTTGTTGAATATCGTTTTTAATGAAATGTTGAGATGAGACCTGTAGGTGATTGATATGTGATCTGTAGGTTCATATTCGAGCATGAATAATTATAGGTATTTATTTTTAAATCATAAATAAATCCATTAGCACATTTGCACTTTGAATAAAATGAATATCATTTTCATGTTTGATTCGCATCTTGTGGAAACTTTTATTTATTTTGTACAACCAATTTAATTACAGAAGTGTAATTCATAATTTTTCGTCATAAAAATAGTGTACAGGCACGCTTTTGGTTAGTAGAATATGGCTTTTATGGCGATTAGCCTCTTAGTTTAATAAAACGTACTGTTGAAATTTTGAAATTAAAGTAATATTTAATTCTCTTTACTAAACTCTTATAAGCCATCCTGCAATAAATAGAAATGTTTGATAGCCAATAAACAATTTCAAAATTAGCAAGAATATGCTCTTTAACAGCAACTAATCCAAAACTAATTGGGAATGACCCCGTTATTTAATGTCCAAACTCCCTAAAATTATTAATATTATGTCTAATACATTCTTATTCATTAAATTATTACAGAGTGTTATTCATTCGTTTCAGAAGAATCTTCAGGTGTATATACAAATTAAATTGCAAATTTCGGGACGAAAATGTTGGCATATTTATTTTAATAATCTTTAACTTTCATATTCATTATAATTACAACATTGTGGACCATATGACTTGGAACATAGGATTATTATTTGTTACTTAATTATAAAGTAATTTATGATGCAACAATATAACAATAAAAATAGTAAACGTAAAAACAAGGTATGCTCAAAAAGAAGTAGAAAAAGGTTTTTGCAAGCTGTAAATGTGACAAACAAAATAAATTGTCCGAGTTAACTTGGCTTAATTCGTGTGATTTAGAAACTGCTGTGGACAAGATCTGTGACCACACAGGTCTAGGACTTTTGTTACTGTCATTTCAAATACATAAAAAATAATATACCGTCTCGGTTGTATTTATTGCTTTTCATCCCTTTGGAGAGCTAACAAATATCCCAATTGAAGTCAGTAGTGCTAAGTGAACATACCCAAACTCATGCTGTCAAACTCATATGAATTTCGGAAATTATATGCCTCATAGTTCATGAGAGTCTTTTTGGGTTGGATGTATCCACGAGATCTTGTCCAGGTAAATACTCTATTGCAAAACAACCAGCTATTTAATATATCACAAGAATTACATTTCACGCTCTGTTTTCTTTACTTTAACCTTTTCTTTTTGCGCTTCCAATATTTGATTTTCATTATTTCTATCCGAAGCACTTAATTTTTTATCAGATTGGGGGACCACCACTTGTGGGTTAGCTATCACATGTTTATTTTCTTTCCCTAACGGCGCGTCAATCTTTTTCGCAGAATTTAATTGCTGCTGATTGTTATTAGTTAATATACCAGCAGGAGGACCTAAAACCTCAAGAACTGATTTTTTAACAAAAGGCTCTGGAACCACGTCATTGTTATTTATTACATCTTTTGTGCGCGACTCTGCATGACTAGGCTCAGGAATTTTGATGTTAGCTATTTTGATATTTTGGTTGACTGGACTATTTTGTACCAACGGTACATCTTGCTGGGGAAGTTCTACAACTTTAGGTTGAGCATCTATTTCCTTGATTTCTTTATTCAGACCTTCTTCTAGTTTCTGCAAAAGTTCCGCATTACGGTTTTCAGTTTCCAAATTTTTGGCAAGCGTGTCGATGATTTGTTGCTGCTTGTTTTTAATTTCCTCAACCGGAGGAGGTTGAGCAACCTTGTTGCCTGGAGGGGAATCCTCAGATTTCTGAACAGGAACCTCGTCAACAGGCTTTTGTTGATTGTTTGCATTATCATTATGGGTCTTAAGATCACCACCCTCTCGGATGACGTCTGCCGCATGATGTTGTTTCAATTCCAAAAGAATCTCCTTTTGTTCCTCTAAAAGTTTTTTCTGATTTTCTTGGTGTTCTTCAAGTTTCTTTAGAAATTCTTCGGCTTGCAATTTTCCCACATATTCCTTTTTATCTTCTTGATCACCTTCTTTTTGTTTATTCGTAATAACCTTGTTCTTTTGAGCTAGTTCCCCATCCGCCACTTTATTGTCCTGAACAGGCAAAGACCGTTCTGAAGCTTTCTTTTGCTGCTGAATGCGAGCAGCTTCAGCACTTTCCACTGGAGCATCAACAACATTCTGTTGCTCCTGCTCACCTTCTTTCTTTTTTTCCTCTGCAACCACTCTTTGATTATTGTCTCCTGCAATTCCTTCAACTACATTCTTCTTTACCTCGTGGTGGTCAGACATTACAGATTTCTTGGCCTCCTGGGAGTTCAATATTTGTTTAGCAGTATCCTCAGCAATTACTCGCTGTACATTTTCTCTCTGGTTTTTAAACTCCTTCAATGACTCATCTTTCAATTTTCGCTCCGGTGGCCTCAAATTTTTATCGACAAGACTAGACGGACTTGACTGTTTTGAAGAAATAGGAGATGGAGACATTAACCCAAACACAGGAACTTTTTGGCCTGCTATATTTCCAGATATGACTTTGATGGGAATCTTTGGCTGGAATTCCACCGGAATGGGCTTTAGAATCTCTTTTCCTTCTAGAATACATGTTTAATATATTAGTACAAAGAAAGTGTATTTTGTCAAATCTATAAACGTTTCCTTGAATAATTACCATTGTTCTCAGTTGACTTTAGTGCTATCTGAGGCTCATTTTCATTCAAAATCTTTCTTGCAGTTTCGGTCATTCTTATTTGATCAGCTATTGCAGGGTCATTTACTTGAGCTTTTTCAACAGCATACAATGTCACATACGTTGTGAGAACCATAACGCATACCCCAACGATAAACACCGCCTGAGAAGTTAGATGAATAGTAAAATTGAAAATAGGTAGTATGTATTCATTGATTGTAAATTATTTATATAAATCATAATGATGGGGTGAGCAACCAATGGATTAGCTGAACAAAACATCAGCATCAAATGCCATCGATTTGTCATACATACCTGAGCAAGCAGTCTTTCCGTTGTATTTTTTGATGTCACTCGGATAAACATGATGCTAGGAAAAATGATGCAAATTACAGAACCCGTTGTGGAACCGACAAGACCAAGTACTAATTCTATGTTAGGAATGAGGAGTCCAACGACTAAAGTAAAGGCAACAATTCCAACAGTCAAAAATTTCAGTCTTGCGTCTGGGATGTAATTTGTAGAAATGTCATGAACATGGTGATGCATTTGTACCTGTAATAAACAATGTGCCCAACATTTGAAAATTGGTTTTTAATAACATATTTAATATGTTGTACACTTTGCATCTCAATGATGTTTTATTTCATTTGAAAGCATGAAGTCCTTACCCGTCTAAATATTAGAGAATGGAGACTAGCACGACAAGGAAAAATAACGAGGGGGCAGCTGAAGACGATAGACATTAGAAAGCAAATTTTAATTAATTGAGTCGACCATGTAGGACTAAAACTCAGTAGAATGTTCCCTGAAAAAAATGTATTTTAGAAATATTTCATTAATCATTATAAATTATAGGTATAGAGTAAAGTACATTGTACAATCTTATCGACATAATTAGTGTCGGTAATTGTTTGCTTACCTCCAAAATTTTGGGTACAGTAGGCAATGTACCCAAAAAATCCAACACAAAAATAAAAGAAAGTGCAAAGATTAATGGCTTTCTTTACAATTTCATTCATTTTTTGTAACGACGGCTCTGGAAGTGAGTCGTATATGCCAAAAATTTGTCTGTAATAATAGAATTTATTAAACAAAATGCAATCTTTATATTTGTATTTGGCAACATATTAAAAACTTGATTGAAACATACGTTTGACAGGATAATGCCATGGAAAATATAGGAATACACTGAAGAACACCGGCTGGTCTCCAATAGTCAATTTTGTCTACATAGAAGCCAGACCACAAAGGTCCCATTCCTTCCCCCAGAATCTATGATGAATTACATTATTTCATTACTTTCACTATTAAAACAAATACCATTAAATAAGATTGCTATTGCTAGACTAATGAAGCCACAGAAGGCACTTAAACACAATCATAAAGCCTTCAAAATGTCATACCTTAAAGACTAAGAAGATGTAGAAAAGAACTGACGCTGTAGAAACACTGCTGAGACTGTCCATGTTTCTCAAAAGACCCAGCGGTAAAGCCACAAACAGAGACAGTGCTAGTACAACCAAATCATTAAATGTAAATAAAATATTATAAATTCGGTTTGCGGCATTACTTTTAAATTGCATTATTTAATAAAGACAAAACTTTGTGTGTAGTTCAAAATGTTCAAAATATTTGAATATTTGATGGGTTTAGGATATTTCAGATGGGTTTCGTTTCAAGGCTGTATTTAGGGGGCAATTGCCAACCATAAAATCGGGAAAAAGAGGTTATTTTACCAAAAAAGTGCAAAATATAGCAAAAGTCGAATTTGATGCAATTTAGGTCGATTTCGGCCTGAAATAGCTCAAAAATTTCGCGCTACGCGCGACAATGGACATTTTCTTGCATTATTTGGTACTTTGTCCCTCCCGAAATGGAATCCTAAATACAGCCTTGTTTCGTTTACAGTTTACATCAATAATCGGATCGAATGATTTATAATTATCCCTAGTAAGGTCACATCGATTTAGAGGACGGAAAATTACCAATAATATGAGATACAAATAAAAGTAACGAATATTTTGGCCCAAAATCAATACAAAATAATCCAATTTTGTATTTTTACACTTTTTGAACTTTTATGGTAAAATAACCTATTTTTGGGATTAATCGCCTTATTTTATGAAAAAATTCAGTTTTAACTGGCTTACCCTTAAACCCCTTACTAGATCCGCCATTGTTTCTGGTTTATCCATATTAAATAATTACAAAATATTGTGTTTAGCTTAAATGGTAAAAATTAAATGTTAACTCTATAACTTGTTACCAGTCATTATAATAGTTCTCAATGAATTATTATTTTCCATTGAAAATACATCAGAGAGGATTTCTGGACCTAAATCTCCGATTACAACCATGAAAGCTATCATTGTGCCGACAAGAAACCCTATTATGCTGATTTCAACCATAAACTTTCCAGCCTGTCCGAACGTGTGGTATGCTGAAATAAAACCAAAACCAATAATATCAACAATAAAACAATTTTACATAAACTTATTTGACCTTACATAACTAATCACCCCTTTGTCATGTACTAATACATAAATACATACATACACACACAAGTAATACAAAAATCTATTAACTTACCCAACACCTCGTACGTGCGCCTTCGAGTGATTGTTGCGGATTTGATCAGAAAATAGCACACCATCCGAGTTAAAACTGCTCCCATCATTAGCAACAATGTGGCCAACACGATGCCACACTAAAAACACAATACATTTTAAAGTTTAAAATAACTAATTTATATAATTTTAATCCACTTGTAAATCAATGATTTAGATATTTTGATCGACCTGTTTGAAGCAGAACGGCATAGCCAGCACGCTGACACCAATAATACTGTTTGCTAAAGTTACCACATGTTTGGAAACCATACTCAATCATTTAGACCCACAGATTACAGAAATCAGACTTAATCCAATCAATATTCTGAAAAAGAACAAATAAAATTACGAATAATTATTAAAACATTAAGATGAAGATATTTCTTTCAAAAACTTTATTTTTATTACAACTCATCCGTTAAATCTTGACTCGTTGGACTGTTGACAGCTGACAGAGACAGTCAGTTGACAGTTAAAACAAGAAATGTCAATCCTTAGTTGAAAGTCAGGTCAGATACTCCAGATGAGTGTTGTGTCTGCTGACTGTGTAGATAAAGAGATTTAAATTGTCACATTTAAATATCAATTAATTAAATGTTGAATTGAATGTCAAATGTGGTTTGTGGTATGAGTAAAAAATATTTTTTTAAATACAAACAAGACTCACAATTTTCTGACTTTTTCGCAGTTTGAAGTTTTACGCGAAAACTCTCATTTGAATTCAAGTTTGTTTCCCGCGTCGAAAGTGCGAATTATTGATGAGAATGAGATGCTGCTATGTAAATGTAAATGTAACGGTGACGTGAACGCGAGATGCGTGCGTGGGGCATTGCCTTGCTTGATGTAATGTATTATGCTAATTAATTTGCTAATGATAATCATGAAAAAGAAATGCAAATAAGCTAACTGTCCCGTTAAATTTTCGCTTATCTTACCTAATCACTAAAGCTTGATGCTAATAGAGCTGAAATCATTCAAGCTTTGTATGATTGTCATTGTAGTAATCACCATAAAATAGAAGTGCTTGCTTTCTGCCTTGCTTTTCGCTTCTTTGTTAGATTTTTAGCTGATGTCCTTAGATGTTAGATTTATTTAGTTAATTCATTTAGTTCCTGTTCGTGTTTCGTACCCGCTTTGTAGTCCTCATTTATCCAGTGTCAAGCAGACATTTAATACCTAAAGGTTTCCCAATTACTTTAGACTCATAAGATTTCCTTCTGTGGTAGGAGTTGCTCAATAGTGGTGTTGGAACTTGGAAGAATGTCTAGCAGTGGGGAAGGTAAAATGTTCTGTTTATCAATTTATAATCTTAATAATTATTAGAAAGTTTTCACTAAAAAAATAACACAAAAAAGTATCAAAGTTAAAGTCTATATTTACCATAATTGATAATAATATTTTATTAGTGATTAGTAATTAAAATTATATAGGCCCGTTTCAAGTCTAAATAAATAAATAAATGATTTTCTCTCTATATCTGATTTGACAGTATTACATGAGTAATCATTTATTTATAATAATAATGATTAGTACTTTACTATTAAGATATTTCGCAGAGTAAATGTACGAAACGAACTATATTTTTCTTCGCTCAACTGTGGAAACACTTTTTCATAAAAATTATCCTCATTCATATAAATGCTCCTGGTTCATGCAGATAATGTAACTTCTGCATTAAGGCAGGTGTATAGCAATGGCGTAGCCAGGGGGAAGGGGGCAATAATCGCTAATTTTATGTTCATTTTTGCCCAAATGTGCTCAAATTGCGACCTTATGTTTTAAGTTTGCTCCCCCCCCCCCCCTCCGACACCAAATCCAGGCTACGCTTGAGGTGTATAGTATAGTAGTATACCAATTAGGCATATAGACATTTACTACACAATAATAATAAAATATATTATATCCACCGGATTGAAAGAAGTTGTTCAGTCAGTTGGTTTCATTTTCGTATTCTATAAAGGTTGTAGTTGTAACTACAGAATTATCAAACACCAATGGGCATGGGGTTTTTATGAATCTCAGATGGATTTCTAGTAAGTTTGCGATTTTTAACTTATTTATTTGTAATAATATAATTTGCTTTTTGCTTTAAAGATAGCGTGATAGCAGCTGAAGGGGCAGTAGGACCAAAGCAGGGTCCCTCTCACTGTCCATCCTGCTCATGTCAAGGGAAGCAAGCGGATGGACATTGCATCTCGTGCAAATGTAATCGCAAGCTCTCGAAGGCAGAAGAGATTCCTGTGGCTGTAGTTAACGAAGACGAAGAGTCTGCGAGCGAAGATCCCGAAGAGGAAGTGGAAGATGAAGAAGAGGTAAAGGCTCCTGCTAAAAAAGGGAAAGGTGCTGTCATAAAAAAAGATGAAGTTCCAGCTAGTAAGCGTACCAAAAAGGTTGAAGATCCGGTGCGAACTTTGCCAAAACGTGAACTAAGATCAGCAGCGGCGAAAGACGCAGCCCCAGATTTAGCGGATCAACAAAAATCCAGCAGATCTACCGCTACTACTAAGTCTAAGGGAACCAGCGGTGGTTCAAGCAAAGACAAAAAAGAATCCGGTGATTCTAAAAAAGGAAAATCTACTAAAGCTCCTGCTTCGGGTTCAAATAAGACTGAAAAGAACGGTGTAGGAGAGGAGAAAATGTCAGAAGAGGACATGGCTAAGGGTGATGCAAAATCGAATGGAGATGCTGCATCTAAAGAGAAAAAGGCTTCATCAAATAAAGGAACAAAGGGACGGGTTGCTAAAGGGGTCACAGACAATTAGTCAGAAGTATTTCTTTCGTCAATTAAGTATAGTAAAAGTGGTTTATATGAACCAGCTTGCTCTCCTGTGAACATTGATTTTCCGAATAATGAAATTACTTAAAAGTGGGGTCAATAATTTTTGTGAAAATGATAATAAATTGGTAATCTTTGAAAAATGTTGAAACTCTACATTTTTCTCCTTCCACTTATTTCTATCTACTCTTAATTTTTTACTTTTGTTGACAAAATATTAGAATAGTTGTTTCATTTCATGGTCTCATCCTCATCACAATAAATAGCTGATCATGGATCAATATTAGAGAATTAGCAATATTATTATTATTTGCATTAAAGTATAAACTAAGCCACCACTAAATAACTATTGATAGAAAATAAGCATTTTAATTCTAAAATATTAATTTGAAAATTTGAACTGATATTTTCTAGTTGCGCAGTCCAATTTTTAAACAAAAAAGTGTAGGTGTTTATTACGCATTTTTCAATGGCAGAGTAATCAATATCCTTAAAACGATAAATATGTATGAATTATGAATAAGAATATTTCAAATTGCAATCAAGTGAATTTGACATACAGAGATAATTTTAACAGTGAAACTAACTGTCTATTCTGGTCAGGGGTATATACTCAGTGCGGACACTTAGGGTAAGGGTACTGGAGCAACCTCCAGGTGGTCAATAAAAATACAATTTACTAAATAATAATGAGAACTAAGTTTAATGAACGTCAAGCAATCTAATTCCTTCATTTCAATAAAAAGCGTCATGCTTATATAGAAATAATTTTTAATAACAATTTATTAATACTTATGCTATGCTTAAACTGTTTTGGATGTTACACAAAAGTAATGATTTCCGTCACTTAAAATATTATTAACAATTACAATTAAAGTAAGCTTGGGTAAAATGCCCAGGTTTCCTTTCCTCCAAATTATATATAATACTTCGTCAACTTTCAAACCACTTTTAGAAAAATGGAGTTATTTCAAAATACGAAATTCCAAATATTTTAAAGACCAAAATACAAAAACTTTTAATCAATTATAATTATTAGTCTTAAACCAAGGAATAAGACTGACATTATTATTATATTATGTAATTATTTTATTTTCTCCCATGGATTAAGAGTTTGTTTAAATAAAATATTTTGGATTGAATACTAAATGGTTTGTGAAATCAGATCGAAACTACAAAACTGATTCACTTCTGCCAAAATAAAATATTTTTTTGTATAAATAAAAATGTAATTTACAAAAATAATATTTTACCCACTGCCATTGTCAATGGCAGTGATTTCATCCTTGCTTGAAATTTACAAGTATACTAATTTAAGTAATTTAACTACAAGTTACTCCCCGAAATATTCATAAGAGTATTTTGTACTATTTGTACAAATATAATACTATAACTGCAGTTGAATTAATAGAATTTAATGGCGTAATTAATTTTACTAATATTCTGTCATGTTATTAGTGTATTTAAGAATAATCGAGGGAAAAAACAATTACCAATTCACGAGGCTTGTCGTAGTCTTTGTCCATCTCTTTTGCCTCCTTTCTATTATTTCCTGTACGTTTATTTACGATATTTTAATAAAGGTTTGTAAAGTTCTTTATAAAAAACACAGAAAACTGTACACTTACGTGGAGCAATATTTGAGTTTCAAATCGAAGTTCGTTCAGATGAGAAAATTTGATTAGTTGCTGAAATATTGCATCCATCCAATTGGCTTTAAATAATGGAAGTTCAGAAAAATTCATTTGAATTAGGTGTTCATCCAAGTCTTTTCCGCAGTTTAGTAGCAAATGGTACAAATTTTCCATAGACTCATCGTTAGGTTTATCTATACTCATAAAATGACCAAATTAGTTTATTAAACATTATTTTATTTAAAAGAACTTGTACTTAACAGTAAACTGCCATTTTACCTATGAAGGAGTTCACAACTGACATGATATATGCTAAATTGATTAGTTTCAATTTGTAAAACTCGGCTACCAGTTTTAAATTGCAGAGATATTGAAATCTCAATTTGGATTTTTTCTCTTCATACTTGTCAAGCTCTCCTATCCCACTGTCCAATTTCTGTTTCATTTGCTGAACAATCTGATCAAAAGAAGACTTTTTCTCATAAATCCTATCACTAAAATCCAAGAGTTCTTCTCTTAGCCGTTGCGTTTGGTTTGTGTTTCGCAATGCCATATCGATCTGTAGGCGAAATATAACATGTTAATATTAGATCTTATAACCAAGCAAAACACATTACTTAAACGCATTTCAATTAATTTAATGACAAATGAATAGAGGGAGGATATATTATGGACCAAAAATCCTGAAAACATGTTTGTAATATGTACTATCAATGACTCTTATATATAGACATGGACGAAAAATATGTATTTATATGTAAATATATGATATGATATAGGCTTAAGTACATAGGAAAAATATGTAAATCAAGTAAAAAACGAAAAAAGCTTTTGTGTATGGGTTTTCTAGGTCCTGAAACACAATACCTGTAAGTTTCAAACTCGTAGAATCAAAACTAAAATTCAATGGATAAATACATATCCTCCCTCTGTAAATAAATGTTACAAGTTACAAAGTTACAATTCAACATTCAACTGTAAATTGCAAAATAATACATTTATAAAAACATTGCCCATGTAATACTTACAAACTTTGCAAACAAGTAGCACATTGGTGCCCGTTCAGTTAACTTTCTAAAATAAACTTTCACGAAACACTGCGCCCTTCCTTGATTGTTACAAATTGGAATCTTCATAAAACTTTTAATGCTTTCGTGAAACGACTCTTCCGAAAGATTATCGAACAATTCCTCCGTAACTTTCACAATATTCTAAAATTGAAAAGTAGAAATGTAACATTTTTATTTTTCATTATACCGCACACTGAAAAGAATTTAACCATTTCAAAAATAAAGAATAATTACTAAAGACAGAAATTCTTTGCATTAATAAGCTTGGATTAAATAAACTGAACATAGGTTATCTAGTTGAAGGAATATACTAATAGGCTTTACCTTTCGAGTTTCCTTTTCAAGAGGAGTTAAAGGAGTTGCACATGCACTATTTGTAGCCTCTAAAAACGCATTGTTGGATTTAAAAAGTACAATAAAAACAGAACTAAGGTAGATATTAATTTATTATATTTTTCCACCTTTCGTCGAAGGTCCAGAAACAAAATTACTGGTTGTAGAAGAAGAAGTGGTCAACGACTGCTCAACTGTCCAAGGCTGTTTCAATAAAGGTGGTATTGCAGCTGGTTTGTTTACTTGAATGGACTTCGAATTATTCGTGATTTTGTCGGCTACTGTCGAGGTAATTGAAGTTTGGGAACTCGTTTTGCTTAATGCATTATTACTTCTGACTGGTAAGTTCCCTCTTGGTTGGCAATTAAAGCGGAATTCCGAAACAATGGACTTTGAATTTGGTAAATCTCGTACACTGAAATATTTGAATATTTCCAGTTGTTCGCTTTCAGACAAAATTTCATGGCGAAGAACATTAATTGTGAAATCCTGAGGGGATATCAATGGAAATCGAATCAAGTACAGCGCGTCATCCAAAACTTGTCTTAAGTTAACAGCCGTTTCTGCGAGATCCATTTTCTCACATTTTTCCTTAGCCCAACTAAGCAATTAACAAAAAATTAAAAACTTATCAAATGGCAAATATTGTACCCATAATTAAGAAAGAAAAGGATCAACTAAGAAGAAAATAGAAAAAACGTTAAAATTAAATACAGACCTTAATGCTTTCTCGAAAACGGTCATCTCGTCCAATAATAAATTGTTGTTCACAAGCAATTTGCATAGCTTAGAGTGAGACAAACTCAGGTACTCCTTTCTTGCAAAAACTTCTGTCGCATTCCTTAATATGTTAAGACGAATAAGAAAAACACAAACAGAAAGGGAATTAAATTATAATTAATATAATTAGCAACACATTTTTGCTCTGTTCTTGTTCTTTACTAACGTCATTATGAACTGTTGTGAATCTCCAATTAGATTACTTTGTGCACGTTCAAAAATGTATATGCAATTTTCTACGGTTAATTTTGATTTGATAAGATTTGAAATATTTCTAGAAAACTCTGGGATTTGGAATTTTGTAGCTGCCATCATAACCGACAAAGCCAACTCAATGTTCTTCATATTCTGGGCATTGAATTCGTCCGTGTAAATGAACTGTCAAATTATCAGATTTTCGATTATTAAAAATGCATTACATATTAATTAATATTGAATATAAATACTTTTAACATACTAATAATAGTTCATTGAAAGCATCAGGCTCCACATCCGAGATAATTATTTTATCCATGTTCTTATTTTCAGCCTCTTTTATCATTTGTTCAAAGAGCTTGGAAGACAAAATTAATACGAATTTGTGGGCAGAAATCTCCTGTTTAGCAGCACCAACCAAGAATGTTACATCAAAGAATGGATTTTTGTTAGTAATAATAAACTTTAATTTTGATTGCATAGTCTTCAGACCACTTCGCCAATTCGGGTCTAATGGATTCACTATCACTGGCTCAGACTCAGTACTAGCACCAACTACAGAATCAAGTTGAATCGGAATTGAATCGGGTGTTACATTTGCTGAATTTTCGTCTGACTGGGGCACATTCCGGCATTCACTAGGAACAGTCTCAAAATTAAGAAAATTATTTTCAATGTCATTGTTGCAAGTACCAGTGGTCTCAGTCTTAATTTCATTCAATTGTTTTGAATTTTCGAAAAGTACTTCTATTGTGTCTTTCAAATCACATGGAGATATGGGCTTTAGAAGATCGTTCACCTTTCCCCCTCTTTCTGAGGTACATGCTTCTACTTGCTTCAGGATATTTTCGTCAACAAATGTGTCGCAACCATTCGATGGAAGTGCGTTTGATTGTTTATTATTAAATTCGCCATCTCCACCAGCTACGATATCACAGCAGGTCTCAGTTACGATCTGCTTTGGTAAGTCTTCCGTTTCTTCCCCAGATACCGTACTATCACGATCACGCTCGCAATCTTCTTTACAAGATGCCATTCGAATTTTGCAAACTGCTGTCTTCTTTCTCCGTTCACAGTTATCTATAACATGTAAAACAAGACAAACAATTATTTATTTAATTAGTGTATTATAATTTTGAATTTAATTGATTAAGATTAAACCAAATATCATTCATCATTTAGTCGATGAAGGACTTTTGATAATTGCCAATTGCAGAGTGCAGGGTTCCTACTCGTTCGTTTCGTACCCAAAAATATGCAACACATAGATTGTAGATAGGTGGTAGGTACCACCGACATACACACCAAGACCGGAACTTAAAATAAATCCTCTATTATTTTATTTCACATTTATTGTAGTGTAATTAATTGTAATAATAATTTTGTAAAAACAGAGAAAAAACTTTACTTTTTGAACACGTGTCTGCCGTTCCTGGTCTGTTCTGTTGTCCCTCTTGTCAGTAATCAAGTCACCTTTTCAGTTTTCAGTCTACTGTCAACTGTTCTACAGTCAACACAACTCACTCAACAGTATTCAAGTCACAACTCACAAGTGAAAGGTGCAGTCGTGCAACTAATGAAACGTTGTTTCGTCTTTCCTGTCCAGCACTATCCGCAGTCCGCACATCAATAAAATTGATAATTATTAACTACGTTCGTACGGAACTGGAAAGAGGATACTTCCTATTCGCGGGCTTCTTGTATCATGTATTAGCTATTCAGATTCTTTTCGTGACAGTAATTATGTAACTTCAGGCAAGTCATAAAAATTGACTGAATTTTATGACTTGCCTTAAAATGGTTTAAAAATTAAAATGTAATGCATTTAATTTAAATATGTATTACAATTTTAAAACATGCCTTTAGCATAGCATAGTATGGCAAATTATTAATTAAAAGCTTTAGGTACAAATTAAATGGTGCTAAGTATTATAATGTTATTGTTAGTATACATCTATAGTTCAGTCAGACTTTCAGTTCAGACGGTATAATAAAGTAAAAAATTCGCCTATAAAAACAAAAATTAGTAGTGATGAAAATGTGACAATGAAGACAATTTTAGTATAATAATAAGAAAACAACGACTAAATGATTTGGGTCGTACCGTAGTCAATATATGTGTGTAATAAAATTGAATGTAAGGTTTTATTGTAGTAAAAACATTAATAGCAATAGGAGACTTTACAATTTTTTAGGTTATGCGACAATAATTGTCATCCGTCAGTCTTAGGCCGCTTATTCTTCTGTTCCCGTTCTGGCGAAGATTTTCCGCTTCCTGGCAGTACATCCTTCGTCTCCTTCACAAGTGGACGTTTTTTTTCTGCTTGATTTTTTTGATACTGCAGGAATGGAATAATTTGGTAACCCGAATCAAGTTGAATGTTTCCCATAACTAAAGCTGCTTGATATTTGTCATTCAGAGAGACAAACAATGACGTTTGGTTTTGCCACCACAGTTGAACTGTTAAAAAATCAGATTAGTATAATTGTTAATCAGAAAAGTCTACTAACATAATAACTTCGCAAATCTTAATAAAACATTAAATACCTGATCCAAAAGGGCTGAAGATATTATGAATATCTTTCGAACTGACGGTTTTGGGACAAGTGACGTAGAAGACGTGAGACCTAGAAGGGGTTAAATCGGTTCCGGAAATATTCAAGTAAGTCAAATCTACCATTCTCATCATAAATAATTTATTGAGAAACGGCATGACGATCGGTGAATCTGGCAAAACTATTGACTTCTTCGGGTTTTGAAGGGTGCCCAAATATTGACACATACCGATGAAGCATACCCCTGTAATAAATGCGTCGAATCCAGCTTCGTGTTTTTTACTGTCATTGAGAGTATAGCAATATTCGCTCATTCCAGGATGCCTTCCTATCTTTGGAAGACCAAATGGATCAGACTGAAGTTGCTTTAATAGTTCAAAAAGAACCGTCGATGAAATTAATTCTCGAAACGGGTAAGTTGAAGACATAAGTTTGGTGTCAATAATGTTTGGAAACGTGTTCTGAACTAATGTTTTGAAATCTGCCAAATTATCGGGAAGGTCATCAATGTACTGATGAATGGTGTGTGTCACGTCTAATAACATGTTATGTCCCACAACCACTTTGCCAGATTCATGAATTTTTCGAATTATTTTGGAAAACCCCACACTTTTGGCCACATTTTCCAATTCGATTTTTCTCTTTTGAGATTCCCTTGTTTCTTTCTCCTCGGCAGTAAGTTTTGTCACACGAAGAACTCGGGAGGACTGACCTTCACGACTGGGAGTAGTTTTAGTGCTTCCATTATTTTCAGCTGAATTTCCTTCGGGTTTCTCGTTTTCTTTAATGACAACCGTGTCAAAGTAGAGTTCAGGATACTTGAATTTTATGTTATGAAATATTAATTTTCGTTGGTAAGGAGTCAAATTGGGAATGTCATATTCTGTCAACTCGCTTAAGGAAAATCGCTTTACTTGACTCTCGGATTCTTCCATAAAACTTTTAAGATTTTCTGGAACCGACAAAACGTCGTTGTTCTCTTCCAGAGCAAAAAATGCCTGTCGTTTTTCTAAATCTTTTATTAGCTCCTCCTCTTTTGAATAAGTTAGATAAGGAATTCCGTTGTATATCCATTTATTAAAGTCAAAGCCGCATGAAGCGAGAAAACACAACGATGAACTTTCACTTAGAAAACGAGTATTGGATGAAACATGTCCAACAGGATGAGGGAATGTGTAAAAATTGTAAGCCTGAATCAGAAAAATAATAAAAGTCATTACGTGCTTAAAAATAATGTAAATGCACGACATTCTTTATTTTGAATTAAAAACATGATAAAAATTAATGGGTTTTAAAGGTTTAATTACCTTGTGGGTAAATTCGTCTGTTTTGGCGTCATAGAAAAACGGGCAAAGACCAAACTGAACCACTGTAAATCGACTGGCCGACTCACGCACATTTAAATAGCGCTCTTCCACCGTTTCAAAATAATTTTCCTTTTCATCCGAAGCACTAATGCCGGAAAACTCGCAATCTATCGCTAAGAAACTGCATTCCAAAATGCTTTCTTCAATTTCTGGTAGCAGCTCTTCGAAATTCTTTTTTGTGACTTCCATGTTGAATTTTTTGAACACCACAGTTGTTCATTAACCATTAGCCAAGTGAAACAGCAGTTGGGATATTTGAAATAGCTTCCTTGAAACTTAAAAACGTATGCTGCTTTGCCTCTTGGTAAATATAAAAAGGGTCAATAAAGCTGTAAACAACATTGAAAAAATAATGTACATATTAATTATTTTATTACTTAAAGTGTCTCTCTGCACAGTTGTGCAGATCAATCAATTGCCAATAAAGCGGATTTTTTTACTTAAGATTAAAACAACTTTAAATGATTACTTTTTAAAAAAGGAAAAGCTTGGCTTACTCCAGAAACGTTAATGAGTGGAAATTAGAGAATTATAAATGTACTTAATTCAAGTGTTATCTCGTTTAACAACGGTAGTTTTAAATAACTGTCAGGAATCTTAATTAAACTTGCACCTTAACACCTCATCAGGTCTCAGGAGGTCACTGCCAAAGAGTTACCTTATTTTTGTTGATTGCTTGCTTCTTGTTATTGCTTTTGGGATGAATTAGGTGGGCTGTTGTGGTGAGGGGTAAGTAGTTGTGATAAGCGGTTGAAGAAGACTCCGTCAATAATAACATAAATTATAAAGTCAGATAAGAGTCAACAACTTCCGTTGAAATTTCCTGCAGAGGGCAAACGACAAAATGACAATAAAACCGAGCCGAGTTGGATTGATGATGGAAAATGGTGTTCTTCCTGTTACATTAAAATGACTGAATCAATAATTGTGACCTTTTGTAAATAATATTTTAATAAATTTTCTATTTTGTTTATTTTGTATGAATATTTATTTTCATTTACTCTTCAATTGTCGATGTTTTTACTACGTCCAAGTCCAATGTCTTGTTATCTTGTTCCCTCAGCTCAGTCAGATCAGAACGTCCAATTCTAAACACAACAAATAAATCCGCTGTTTTAAAAATCCGCTGTTTTAAATGTTCAATGTATTAGCGGTTGGACGTGCATCATTCTCATCGCTAGTGTTAGAATTCTGCAACATGCGTCTATGCAATCGGAATCTAATAAAACCACACGCACTCACGCACACTCTACATTTACAATGTTGTATACAAACAAAACAAAGGGCTCCTTCATGCGCTAAGTCATATCATCAAAGGGCTCTGATTGTAATCAAAAATTGAAAAATTAATTAATTATGTCAATTCCATTGTTTCCCACTAAAAAATATTAGTCAATTATGTACATCGTTAATATGATAATTAATTTTTTAGGAATTTTTCTTATTGCCCTCACTGCACGGAAGACTAACAAACTTCAAAATTGTATTATTTGCATAAAAATGTAACATTTACATTTTATTTTATTAACAGGATAACTTTTTATTTAATTATTATTCTACTGTAGTAAGAATCGTAGCTGTACGCTACCTCTATGTATCCACATTTAACATTTTTACGAGTTCCAAAATGTGCAAAACCTACCCCTTGTTCTTGTCATCCCCAAGGTTGCGTTGCATTTTCTCAGAATGGTTTTTATGGTAAAAAAGCAACTCCCATCGCAAGGTCATTTTATTTTATTTAAGGTCCACAAATAAATGACTAAAACTGGCCTCGAGCGGAAAGCATATTAAAGCAATATCTTTGTGTGCAGAAAATAGTGATGAGAACATCTACAGATCTTCAATTCATTATTTTATTATTAGGCCAATTTGTATGAATTTTTACGAATGAACGAAATAAAATATATGCAATTTACTAATAATGTTAATTATTATTACTTATTTTATATTTTATATATCATACAATGTAATTCTTTACGCATGGTGGAGGAGGTACGGTATACTGCGTTTGTATAGGAGGGACTAGGGAGGAAGTTTTCCCGAAAATCTGAATGTTGTGAACGTTGTGATAGCTTGTGAATTGAAAATGATAAAAACTACAGATGGACGATTTGTATGACTCTTTTCAATTTTACATTATTATTTGGTGGACATAAGTTTATTTATGTTACTAAATTACAAATAAAGTACAATACATTATACTGAGAACACTCATTTCATTATCGTTATCTACGTATAATATTTTGTAGCTAATTAAATACGCTTAAGATAAGTTTGTCTACTAACTAATTACATGCGATAATAATTCATACTTACAAAACAAGTCATGGAAATCAGGCAAAGCCAAACTCGTTCAATTTACCTTTTTACACATAATTCAATTACCACACAGAACTGATTAAACGTGTTTGCAATGTCGAACCCATAAACAGCTTTTTGTAAATAAATGGCGACTGGCTAATATTGTATTATACTGCTTAGATCATATTTCAAGCATTTGAAACTAATTTTAAAATGCAACGAAGTCGCATGATAAACTGATTATTTAAAGGAATGAAATATTGGGGTTTGTTTCAAAGGTCATGTTATTCAATTGGAATAATCAGCAGTCAAAAATTGAAATAATTTAAAGTTATAAAGTCCATGAAACAGGTATTGTAGATTTTTTGTAGTAAGGAGCTACAATACGTTGCCGAGAAAGTTTCATGTAAAAAGCGTGGTGAGTACTACTCAAATTAAGATTAATCATCCCAGTCTTGATTTGGTTGCGACCACCACCTTTGGCTCTGACTATAGCTGGAGCTGGAAGCTGTAACAACTGTATGGGGTGTGGAACTTCCATCATTGCCCACATCAAAGCGTCCAAGACTTAAATCAAGTCCAGTGAGCCCTTGGTCGTCGTCAGTAATGTCCAACATCAGGTCGTCAGTCGAATCACTCCTATGACCCATGCTGCTATTTATATTAGTATTATTGCTTAGATTATTCCCGGTTGATGCGAGAGTTCGAGCTAGAATGGCTGCAGCCATTTGTTCCACAGATTGGTAAGGCAAATTTAGTAGCCCAGCTTCATCTTCACTGGACATTCCATCACAATTCAATATAATTTCATTAGCAGTATCGTGTATAGCAACTGGAGGAGACCGGTAGGACTGAGAGAAGTCCGGAGCTTCCATTACATCTGACGATAAACATCAAACAATCCATGATCACATTTTATTTCCTTTTGGCTATTGCATTGTGTACAGCTATGTAGGTAACTAAATATTGTTGTTTATTTAAGCGAACATTGAACATTCACATCCTCTTATTCAGAAAAGTTTTCAATCCTAATATCCGAGTATTCACCTGTTAGTGTACTGTGAAGGAAATCGTGAGGTTCAATCCGAGGAAGTCCTCCAAGCTCTCTTGGGTCGTCCACAGAACTGTTTGATGTGTCCGTGTGGTCTTGGCCATCGAATTTAGAATTCAAATGATGCAAACCCACCGAGGATTTTGTGAAGATAAATTTATCGTCTCCTCCGACATTCATGTTGTCCTCATCTTCTGATTCCCATCGATGTTTTTGAGGTCTGACATTGTGCAGGAATTGGTTGTTGTTGATACTACTAGATTGTTCACTACTGCCTAACATTTTCCCCACAGTCGTCTGAGGCTGCGTTCTCAAATCAACACCGAAATTCGGTATTTCTGAAAAATCTGTAGTAGGTACAGAGATCCCCATTTCTTTGGCTCTTTTAGAAGTGGATGGTTGTTCCTCAACACCTTTTCTACTTGTTTGGTCATTGTTCGCACTCGCTAACGTAGAATTGAACGAATTTGGTTCTTTTGAAAAACTTTTATTCCCCTTTTCTGAATCACTTGAATCAGATGATGATATGATAGCCCGACTTTTAATCTTTTTTCGCTTACATATCAGCCAATCTGACAAAGTTAAATCATCTTCATCCGTTGAAGAGTCCAACACATCTGTAAAGATAGAAAAATATATGTATTTAAGTTAGAAAACATATCATGAATAACATATTTCAAATTCATGCATGTAACTACTGAATTGTAAACAATTGACAATACTACAATAAAGCTAGATGGAAATTAAATAAAAACTTCTACAACATATACGAAAACAACATAGGCAAAAGAAAATGATGAAACAAAAATAGCAGCAGACTACAAAATAAGAAACAATGAAGTACCAAGAACACGAGCTTTCTTTCGGCTCTTTCTTTCATATTTACTTTTCTTTTTGTCTTTACTTGAAGACTTTTTCTTTCCTCTACAAGATCCTCTCGCACTTGCTTTGTGACAGCTTTTTACAGATTTATCTTTGTGATTTTTCTTGTGTTGACATTTTACAGAAACTTTCAATTCGCTTTCATTCCATGTCGCATCAGAATCGCCCGCTGTAGTATCCGAGTCCGACATTTGTAAGATAGATCTAATACTCCCTACAGATACATCTGAGCCAGACGATCCTACTGAATATGCAGATGACGTCCGTCTATCTCGCTTGGACTTCTTTGATTTTTTCTTGTGGGATTGTACTTTTTTAGACTTTTTATGCTTGCTTTTCTTTTTGTGAGAACTGTGACTTGAATCTCTAACATCTTCTTGCTTACTTTTTCTTGTGGTAGTGTCGGATCTACTGGCGGAAGAAACTGATTTCTGTTTTTCTGTGCTTTTAAGAGCGGACAACACGTTTGAATTTGAAGAACTACAGGCAAATAAAGGATTGGATGAAACTGCAGCCGACGTTGATGGCTCCTCTGGCCTTGCATGGTAAGAGTGCCGTTTCATTCCCGATACAAAAGCCGGGTAATTTGGGTTAAGTTGGCTTGTACGAGAAGAATTTGACTGACTGTAACTGTTTGTCAAACTGGTTGCTGTATCCGCAATTGTTATTACGGAAGGATGTCTACAGTTCATGTCAGAAAAAACATGAGAGTAAGACATTTCTGGAGTAATGTAATAATTGTCTTTTTGAAACAAATGCGCCGGTGGAGGTGGAGCATAACCGTTGGAACGAGCCGTTTCTACCGGTGTAAGAGAATCCATAAATGTGTGGGATACTGTTGTAAATTCACTCATTCTGATGTCTGTACCTTCTGAATTGCTGGAACCAATTGCATCAAAAGATGACATTAACATGTTTTCCTCAAATAATTCTAAAAATGAATCGCGTTCTATGGCCTCAACCTATAAAAAAGAATGAAATCATACTAATAAATGATTTTGTACTCACAAAGTATATAGCATAATAAGATAAGATGTTGGATGGAAGCAACCTTTGTTGACAGCCAAATGCTCTAAAATCGTTAATTATTAATTAACTAACTTACAGAAGATCTTTCTCTCTCAGCCTTCATCCGTTTTCTATTTTCCTCCTCTTCGTCATCGGAAGATATTGTAATAACCGCTAGAGGAGGTTTTTTGACAACCGGGTGGATTCCTAGGAGTACACAATCTTCGTCACTTTCAACGTCATTAACCACTTGAGGGGATAGAAGAACCTTTTGATGTTTCAATTTCGAAGCATCTAATTTATCTGCTGAAGATGTCGATGTTTCCGGCATAACCCCTTCTGACCTCCCTGAACTGTTATTATTTCTACCTACTATTCGAATATGAACACCGATTCCCGAACCAGAAAGTGGCCTTGAGTTGTATGTGTAATTTTCGCCTGTCGTCAGCTCCGTAATTGAATTATCGGGACTTTGTATCGTTGGAACTGAATTAGCACTAGCATCTTCGTGGTGACTTGTTCGGGTGCTACTTCGCAGTCTGATTCGATAACTGCTTGATTGATCATTTTTGTCCGATGAAGTGCCCGCAGGATTTGTTCCACCTTTTGACGTACAATGACGCTTTGACGTTCTACTGTCACTTTCTATGGCTTTTGAGCGTTTTCTTCGATCAGTTTTATCCCGACTTCTGGTTATTCTAGAAGGCGATAGCAAATCATTGTCAGCAGGATCGCGTGGAGAACCATAATAAGTGGGTGTATAATTGGGAGAAGTCGGCCAATCATTTGAATAGACGGTTTCATAATGTGGTGAGGTAGGACAATAATTTGGAGATGTAGGAGACAATCCAATTCCTGGAGGCACATTTGTGGGACATGCGGACGCGGAAGAATATCTCGGTGACGACGGTTCAACGGAAGGAGGAATGACACTTACTTCATCTCCTGGAACGATACTAAAATCTGGTGCTGCAGTAGTTCGAAAATATGAGTTACTGGACGCTGAAGGCTGTGATAAATTGAGCGAGTGAACATTTTCTGAATGTCCATGACGATGCGAGTGACGCCTTCGTAAATGATTGGGTGGCCATGGCATCCAGTCACTGTCGTTATGTCTTCCTCCTCGAGCTGCTGCGCTTGAGGCAGCCACAGATACTGCATTTATTGAGCTCATTCCTGGAGTATTATCAGTTTCAGGTAACATACTGGTAATAACAGGTAGATCCAATGTGATGGGACCGTAGGCTTCTTCAAATCTCCGAGATTCTTGTGCTCCACGACGACGAGTAGATGTTCGGGACGAATTATCTGTTACAAAAGTTTTAGATAGTTAATATTGAAACGTTCAAAGCTTTTTCGTGCTAAAACTTAAAACAAAGACTGATTTACCTGCTAATACAACATTTTCCACTACGACATCATCGTCATCGCTATCGTCGTGATCTGAATCTAGGGTCACAACTGGAGGGGGTGCAGTGGAAACAGAATGAGAGCTCGATGTTGCTGACTGAGAATACGATGCTACATTATCGTAATCCGTCATGCGCATTCCAGACAAGACAAAGTGATAAAATTCGTGCTGAAAGTGTCTTATTTTTGCTCCGAAGTACGCTTTGGTCATGTCTCTAAATTCTTTGGAGCGAATATCGTACCTCTGAAGAAGTGACAAAATCAAGTCGTAGACGACAGCCAACTAAAAGTTTAAGAAGACAAATGAGAATATGTAAATAAATATAAATGATTCTATTTCTAATGTCAATAGGGCAAAACATGTAGATTGAAGTGCTAAAACACTAATTAAAATACCACAAAAGTTAATGACATCACTGTTTATGTTTCATTTTTAAAGTCTGCGATTGAGATTTAAGCTGATTCATGTATTTCAATCATCAGATAATGAAATTCTAGCTTGGAAACTCGAAATCGAATAACCAGTACGTAATACATAAATAATAGCCACATTAAATTCAAGAAAATTAAAAAGCGTGAAATTCAAATTCAAAGACAAGAATCAACATATCGTTTGGAAATATACAATAATGCTTTTAAGTTTAAACGACATAGTTCACCTTATTAGTGAATAAATGTAATCAAGGTCTATTTTGTGTTTATTTTAATTAGCAATTAAAATGATATTGTATTTGTCGAGTTCTGTCAATAAGCAATAATTTGAAGGTAGTCATGAAGAATACCTGTTGACGTGAATAACTAAGTCCAAGAAGAACTAGCAGTTCCCTATGCAGCCATGGAGAAACCCTTGTAGGTGCAGACGGATGCGTTCTATTGAAATATTCGTATCTTATTTAGTTGTATTTAAAACTTTTACTTGAATAAATGATCTTTCTTGGGTAAATAAACAACAATAATAAAAATGTAGATGTAAGGGCTAATAGAAACATCTTTACCTAAAATATTCAACAGATGGAAAAAACACAGTCCCAGGTTGAAGAGTTGAATGGAAGGGCAGAACATATTGACCACGATCATAAACTCTGCGTCGGCTTTGGTAGCCAGGGACACTGGCTCCAGAATATGTTTCCTCATTGACCAAATCAATCGCCGTACCAAAGTATTCCCTGAACAAAGAAAACTGCATTATTTCATATTCATAACCGATTGTGAACTACAATGTTTAATCAAATATATAGCATTAGATATGGGTTATATTGGTGTAAAATAAAATATTGAATTACGGTTCATTATAAGATTGAAAAGGGTTTGTAAGTCTGGCATCCAAAAACGCAAAGTTGGTTGGTCTCTCACTAACTTCTAAGTAACGAATCACTCTACTTCTGGGATCCGCTCGACTGGGAAAGTTTATTGATTTATTACAAAGTCACAACCCAATGATTTTGTTACTAATTAATAATAAACAGCAAACACCAAAACAGTGTATTCACTTACTCCAAATAAGAGCCACCCATCGTGAATCGGTCATATCGGTCACGCTCAATATCGGCAACAACAGTTGCATGTATATCATCCAACCTCCGCCTCCTTTCTCGTTCATATTGAATCAAATGTTCCCCATAAGGATTCCTAAAACGGAAAATAGAGTTTCATTTCACAAATGGTTTTAGTTATTCCTAATTCAAAATATGAGCAGTTCAATGAAACTGATACATTGCTTTGATTTAGCAGTGCTATTTAAAAAGTAGACAGCCTTACGGAGTAGGATAATCTTCTGCGGTCGCGAGCCTTATGGACAAATGAGGAATGTTGGCCGGGACAACATATTCATCATAGTCAGAGGTAGTTCGTATATTGTGAATAATTGTTCTAAAAGGACTTTTGCATAAAGGACACTCCGGTTTTACTTTCGACCATTCGAGAAGGCAACCGAAACAAAACAGATGTCTACAAACATTACTGTGACTTTTGTTGTGCAAGTCTCCCAGGCATATTGTACATTTAACAGATTCCGGTGAAGGACTTCGAATCGGTGGAATATCAGAACCTTGATCTCCTTTGTCAGAGGCGGTGGAAGATGAGGCCCCTACGGTTGCAGCAGATTCTGCTTCTGCTGACATTATGATTTTCAAATACGAAACACCTTATGGTTACTACGACCCCTCGCCTTCCTTGTGAGTGTTGAAATTCATTGATTTGTCAGCCTAAAGTCATGATTGTCTTATATCATTTATCTATAAATTCCTTCCGTTGTCGACCAACTAAACCTGAAAGTAAACAATAAAAATAAACCTGTAAACGAAATAACATAAATCATTGCTTGATATAACAATGAACAAACTAATAAACTAATAATACACTTATATTCTAAATTATTGTTTTTAAATATAATTTCATACAATCTTCCAGTTCCTCCACTATTGACTATTCTGTTTTCAGCATCTAATCATCTAACATCTGCCTAACAGTGAATTTCAAAAATTCCACACACTCCAAAATTTAATAGTTTTAGTTTTGAAAGCTAGCGTATGTTTTAAGAGACACAAAACAACTGTCCAACAAAATATTGTTTTGAAGCTGAACCTATCATTGACCATCAACCAAAGCATCACAAAATCCAATCAACTATCAACGATTATCAGATCTTTTTGTTAAATGCTAGTAGAATTTATCTAAACCTGTGAAGACAGAAGAATGAATGAATATTATGTGATGTCATGTTGAACAGCCAAAACGAATATTTTACCTTTCACTGTTCAGTGTTCAGGGCAATCAACTGATTGAGAATAATTTTGAAAAATCAATTAATTGACAACACCTGGCGATGGCCCTCAACGATATTGATTTTGGCTTGGGCACTGACTGAAGCTGGAACTGGATGAGCTAAAGAAAGTGGTGGTGCACTATTTGACAATTTTTGTGAATGTTGAACAGCGAAATGGCTCGAATAAGTCGAATACTATCCAAATCCAAAGGCTAAACCAAGAATATTATTTATGACAATTTAAACTCCCAGACGAAATGATCAACTGTGGCTCCCGTGACTTGCTCACTCAGTCTTTACAGTCTTTAGTTTCATTTCAACTACACAGTACGAACGTACAAAATCAACCTCCAGATACCCTTCCAGCCCTCACACGCACTCCAAATCTTAAACACACACTCTAACGAAAACTCACACCAACTGCAACTTCTTCCTCACATCAAACATCCAACAAAGATCAAACAGATGCATTTATTTTTAACTAACATTTATTATTACCTCAATTAATTATTCATTTTTTTTAAATCGCATTCAGGACAATATTAAAATTGTTGACGTAATGTATTTTGACACGGACTGCAGCTTTGTTTAGTTCCCTACTCAGATTTCTCTCTCATTATTTTGCAGGCTGTTTTTAGTTGTTTCATGCTAGAAAAAAATTAGATATTCAGACATATCAGAATATTTCTAATAATAATAAAATGTAACTCCGACTGCATATCTAATATCTAGGAAAAAATTATGACCCAAAAAGAAATGTAATGTTAAATTTTAAACTTATTGCATATATCCAATTCAAGATATTTCCATATTGGAGATATCTTCTATATCCAAAATAATTGTATGCATGTATATTGTCCTAAATCATCCACAAAATCCACGTACACCATTTAATAGCCCCGTTTATTTCAATACTAACTACCTTAAGATGCTAATTATTTTTAAAATTATAATAAAAATTAAAAATAGTTCAATCATTGTTTATTTCTTCTACAAACTTTATTTATATCAGAAATTAGATTATATCAGATATTTAGACATTATTTGAAATAACCATTTTAAGAATAGAAAAGTTGGGAGGATTGTGTAGGCTTTAAATTAAGGGACATGTGGCGTATCTAGGATTCCGAATTGGGTGGGGCCCAGATTAAGTCACCGAGAAGGGCCTCAATGGAGAGCATGAAAAATAATTTTATTTAGAAGGGTTGCTTGGAAAATAGTTTGACAAATTTTACCCAAATTTGAGCAAATTTCATCAAATTTGGGTCAAAAGCAATTGCTAT
>JAQFYB010000405.1:0-56728 GCA_034694085.1 Pogonognathellus longicornis
CTACTATGGTATTATGCCTATTGTTGGTACCTACTCATGTATAAGGAGGTTTGCGCTTTGAATAAATCATACGGTATTTATTATTATCTACAACTTTACAACCTTCATAATAATCGGGTCATTCAACATCCTCACGTTTCTGTGTGAGGCTGGTCAAAAATACAATTGCAATGCAGTGTAAATTCACAAATACTTTCTCCGAATACCTATTGTAGTATAACATGTTAAAGCATTTAACATAGTACAGTATTACCCTATTCAACTATACAGTACAATATTGGATTGTTATTATTCAAATGTTGGTAGTAGTAAGGTATATAAAGTGACAAAAAGGAAAGATCATTGTGTATGTTAATGGACGCCCTTAGCTGATAAGGAAAACTGACCAGCAGAAAGTGTCTGAGCGAAATTGTTAGAGTTTTCTTTAAGCTGTAGTTAGAATCATATCTGTCGTTTGACACTCTGTGAGACTGGTTGTATTATTACGTGAGTGGAGTGGTGATGTGACGTGAGATTTTGTCTGTAATAATGTGTCAAGCTGATAGGAGTGTGTGTGTGTGTATGAGAATGTGTGGGGGAGGTGGACGTGGAAGGAAGGTGTGATACCTACATGAAGAGTTACGGTATAGACTTGGACTTAGAGGTATAGTAAAATACAATCAAGTGGACAGGAAGCAATGGTTGGGTTGGGTGCAGTGCCGAGTGTGTATAGAGAGCGAGAAAGTACGGCAGTACAAGAAGTACAAGAAAAGTACAATCTGCCTGAGTTTGTTTCAAGTCTCGCTTATGTTCAGCTCTTCTGGAAACTAATGTGTACACTAAGCGAAAAGTCTGTCTGCGTAACTAGGAGTGTTGCCTTGTTCTATTCTGCTCTTTTCTCTGGTAATGTAATGTAATGTCAGTGCTAAGAGTAAGTTAAGTTACACTTACATGTTCAACGACACATGCGATATGAAATAAATGGATCGGGCGGCCAAGACGACAGATAGTCGTAGCATTCTGTGTGACTCGACAGTCGACAGCCAACGAACCCCACACTGCATTCCATAGATTTCTACATGTCGAGCAGACTTTTCCCACTGTCTCTTTCCTTTCCACGAGTCCATATCTCACTGTTTTATGTAGTAAGTACATATTATATACATAGGTAGACCTACAGACACTAAAATATATTTCATTGTACCATGTAGTAATGTACTACTTGGAAATATACCAACATACACATACCTACCTACTACAGACAGACACTAGCACCTACATAGACATACTATCCACAGATATGTCCACAAAGTCCACATATATAATGCATATAGTAATAATGGTAATAAGGAAGGAGTATTAAGTGCAACATTCTATGTGTGTATGTACATCTGTATGTATATACATAAGCAGAGGTGGTAGTTCACATTATTATCTATATCCTCTCTTAGTGTCTACACTAGTACTACCAAAGCTTGGCCTACGTAACAACTACGCTATAAGCTAAACAGGAAGAGAAAACTCAACCATATAGTTTTACGGCAATAAATTAGGTTTAGCCGTCAGCAGCCTTAGGCACAGTGTAGAAGTAGATGACTATAACTTGCTCTCGTTTAGTCGAGTGTAGATAGCATCAAGAAAGTTGACAAAAATCCCTCTATACTTCTCCACGAGCCATTAAGGTCACGTTCAGCGAACTTCTTATTCACTTCACAAGGCACTCCTATACAATCCAGTCCACACACACACACACTTCTCCAGTACTACCATACTACGTTTTATAAACTAAGACCAAGAAAACGCAAAAGAAGAAGAAGAAGGGATGAGGAACAACCATATCTACTAATACATATAACAAATCGTGGCACATGGAACGTCTTCAATGAACATACAGCTTTTTTACTACCACCCAGTCTCTCTCTCTCAATCCCTACCTTTTCCTTAGAAAGGTAAGAAAAAACATGAACTTTCTCTTGCCTTTATCATCCAGCATTTTTTCAATCGTTAGTATCCCCTCATACATACTCTCGTTTCCTCGTAGAAAACAACTCATTGTGATTTTACTAATGTTCATCTTGCATATAAAATGTATACACGAGGAATTCGTTCAGACGAATGGAATACATTCAAGCAGTCATCTACATAAATATCTAAAAAGATGTGTAAGCAACATCACATTATTTGAATCACAGCTTGTACTATTCCAAGTAGTCTACATTCAAAGATACACACTTCACGAAACAAGCCTAATAAAACCACAAGGACAACAGCAGTCGTAGCACCTCATCATCCAACGCTGCGCCTGCTACAACCACTATTAGTACTGTCACTATCAGTGTCATGCTCCAGTCTAAGCTCCTACTTCCAAAGGTAAAGTGTTTGTGTTTATAGTGTGTTGTACACAAGTGCTATAGTTATGTGAGTATATACATAGGAAAGTGTATTGTGTGATGCTGGTATGTGTAGTAGGAGTACCTAATACCTATGTAGATCTAGAAGCAATGAAATGTAATGTAAAGTCATCTAGTGAATTTCCCTTCCTTCACATCACATCCCATCAAGAACGACACACAATGCAAATGTTCAATGCATAAACCCTCAATATGCAAATAACCGTTCACTGTAAACCTTCCGCCCATTGTCATTTTCCCATAACATAACCAGGCCAAACGGCCATAGTACAAGAAAACTCATCCACTTCACCTACATAAACTTCTATGGATGTATTATTATTAGTTTTATCTTGACCAGATTATCACAAATGCCTTGTCAAATTTACATTTTCCTCAAGAACGAAATTAATTCCCAAACGCAAGCCAAACCCAATCTGTCTGACAAACAAACACATCAAGAACTTCATAGTACTAGCATCAAAATGGCTATAGCTTATTCGCATTTCTCCATTCTATTACTATAGCAAGATTACGTATGTGTTTCAACTGTTATGTGAGTCCAGAAATATTGCAAGAGTATGTATCTATACCTAAGTAATTATTAACGAATATGCAATTTGTTCTGTAGAATATCCATACTCATATTTCAAATGTACATTTTGGGCTGTTTGAAAAATTCCTGTGTCCAAAAACACACTTTAGTCAAGTTGTGTGACAAGGGTTGTTCCCATCTCATGTATTCTGCCTTAAAAGGAATGTGAATTCCTAGCTGAAAGGACTCTGTCTTGCGGAATGCAATTTGAAGCGATTTACTTTGCTATTTGAATACGGAGCATTGCGCTCAGCACAGCTAATCCCATTGTGTTCTATAGTCCAATAATACATTTGCACATCACATCTCACTGTCTTGCACTCTATAAAACCGCTTCTAATCTGTATGTGTGTCATACATACTAGAACACTGCATCCACCACACAACTACTGCTCTAAATATACGTTTGCCTTTCATAAGATTGCATCACACGTATACATAGGTATAGATCCATACTGTTAACAAACATTATAGAACATACCAACCAAATATATACATACATGTATTGAATACCTACTCTAATAAAATAAATAAGGACGCACAGTGCATATGGCAGCGTTAGCCGCAAAACAAAACAGATAGCCGATTGTAAGAATACTACTACTACACACTTGAGAAGAAGTGGAGTACATATTAGTATATGAAACTTGAATGGGACATACACACAAACACATACACACAACACACCACGGTTCTTCAGTGTACAAAAGATTTGTCATGTAGAGGACCATTATGTTAGTAGCTATGTATGTAGTGGGTTGCTCTGTTCTGGTGGAAATTGCAATGGTGCATGAATGTGCTTTAGTTTCGAAGTTTACGATAGACTGCTCGTCTAGATCCTATCTCCTTTTACCGTCCTCGTCAACATCAACATGAATGAAATAAATGTGGACTAGTAGGTTACCCCATCCTTTTTAGGCTTTTTGTTTACATTACCCGACCATAGAATTCCCTCCGTGTTGTATACGACTACCGGGTTGTCGTAGAGTATCTCTTTACGGTTATAGTTATGGCATTCTATGATATGTTACGGCTTGAATACCAGCATATCTTACCTTAGTACTACGTGTATACTAAGATGTGTAGTATCTCTCTTGTATGCATGTAGTAAGTCTATGTCTCAGTTTGCTTTTTCCTTTTGAAGTCACTACACTATAATTGCGCACTACACATAAATATAGATGTATCGTGTATGTAGCGCTTGAGCGAAAACGAACCATGAACACTTTACAGTCGAAGTATTATTTGTGGAGAACTGTATTATAGTAGTGGTTATCTATGGTAAGTAAATTGTAAAGCATACTCAAATAAGTAGCATGTATTTCTGTTTACTATATATTTGTATATAGTTGAAATGCAACATGCCTTTTTGTCTTATTTATTCTATGTTGAACTCTAAGATATCACCAACCATATTCTGTGCGGGGTTCTCAATTACAAAAGTTATCTATGAGTTAAACACTAAAAGCCTCGTAGAAATGATTCTATCGAGAAATCTGAGCAGAATGACTTACGTATTATGTGAATAGCATACATTTGCGTATGTATCTCATGACTGTAGAGAAAGATTGATTACATTAGTAGTTCCACTTTCTTTGCGATTGTAAAAGGTTCATTAAATTATTTAGAAAGCTTTAGTTATTGTGATCTTATCCGTCTGCATGTTCCATGATTGCTTAACGAATTCAATTTGCTATTCTGCTCTTTGTATGTACTGAAGTCAGAATTGCATTTGTGTTTTCCCTAAGGCAAATACTAGCAACAAGGGATAGGGGACACGTCGTAAGATTATCCACTAAGGTCGCTAGTCATGTAAGCCTTCTGAAATGAGCTTTTAGTGTTGGCAGAAATGGAAAAGCTGTTATCTAATATCCGACAATAATAAACTCCCCTACCTTCTTGACAGGCCAGGGCTTACTCACTATGTGAACTTACTCTTCCACCACCATATAAGTATGTATACGCAGTTGAGCAACTTACACAGAAAACAACACGCCGTGACAAGAGAGAAAATACAATATCATATGGACATTATATACAGCATTGTTTTCTTCTTGTGTGACTCATCTGTATATTAGAGTTTTTCTTGTGTCGGGAGTCTTGCAAAAAATTCATAAGTGATGTGGGTTGAGGCAAGACGATGAGAGCATCCCATCAGAAACAAAACCCACTAAAGTACATATAGCATAGTTCTTTTTTCAAGAAGGACGAATGTGTTGAGATGCTATGGGAGGAAGAGTGGGTGGAATATAAGAACAATTCTGTTGTTGTATACTGAAAGTAACGCGTTCATGAACAAAGTTCAGAAAGCAAGAAAAAACACTGGGCTTGGGTTCTCGCTTATTGTTTTTAGTTATTTGTTGTCTATGTGACTATTGTGGCTTCACTTGTCTCATCCACGCTTGGGCTGTCTTCCACTATGCCATTGTCATACAGCCGATAACATTTCAAATGCTTTCTCTTTTCCAAACAAATAGCTACATTATGCATGTAGCATAATAATATAGCATGAGCCTTTTTATTTATTATTGGTTTTGCTTCAGCCAAGGATTCTAGCTAGTAAGAAAATTCAAAGTTAGCAGAAAAGTTTATGAATTGAACATTTTTTCAAACACTTGAGCATGTAATGGCAATTAGGTGATTTCCGAATTTTCACTAATGAAATACATTATAGCAATATCTCTTAAGAACAAATTGCTCGAGGGACTATAATCAGATTAGTTATTATGATTAGTATTCCCGTTCCTCATTAAATCCAACAGGCAGTAGTATACAGAAAAGGGGTGACAAATTTTGTAGTACTCAACTAACAATTACGATAACAAAAAGTACTAACGTAGCCCTTGGCATGGATGCAGCCCAGAAATAACTAATCCAGACTGTCCATTCAACCCGACTACCTTTTCTCATTTTTTCTATGAGTCCGACTGTGGAACTCGATTTAGCCACGACTGGTCATTTTATTCTTTCACTTTGATGATTTTTCCATCCCCTCTTTGTGTCAACCCAATTTGTTTGTTTTTCTGACAGGGCTTTTCGCCCTAAGTCACCGCCGTAATAATCCATAATCTTCATGTTGCAGAGGTAATCCTTTCATGTTGTCATTATTTTTGCTGATTTTCCTCACCATCGAGCCTCATTAGTTCAAGGACAATCCAGTAAATGCCAGTGAAAGTTTTTCTAACATACATAATTGACAGTAGGAACACATCTCTAATAAATTGTGCTGTTATTATTTTCGATCTAGTATACGTATATGCTTAGAAGTACCCTGACCCATCACCAACAACTACCTAAGTCGGGATTGACAGTATGCAAATACTATTATTGTTCTGATTCTAGCAGTTTGGCATTATGTAAAAAATGTAAACGTAGAGTATTCACATTACTTTCCATAGCTAGAATAAAGGTCATAGTTACAATTGCAATTAGAGTTATTGTCCTATAAGTAAATCATGGCACATGTAAGATCAAGGATCAAGGCCGTATACAGAGGGTGGGCATACGGGCTTGCATCCCCCATAATCACAAAAAAGAGGTAATTTTGCCGTAACAAGGCAATAAATCACGATTTTCACGGGCAAGAATCACATTTTTTCACTCTATGAGTAAAGATGCATGTTATGTTGAGTTTGGCTCAAATTTTGCTCAACACCTTTGTACCTTGTATTGAGATTTTGTCCTCCCCGAAATGGATATCTGTATACGGCCTTGTGAGAGACTGCTGAATTGCATTCACTAGATGATAATTGAGTAATAGGTACTAGTTGTTATTGTAATCAAACTTAAGAATTTGGAATGTTCCACTTTTGCAGTCCAGTATGAAAGAATTGCAACTATCTGTATAACAGCATTCTATTGATAGATGTTGAAATGCTTTGTGAATAATAGTGATGTAACTGTAATTTGGTCACTGCTCTGAGAATGGCAAAGTTGTTGATTTTTGTTGGATGCACAATGCTGAAGCTGTCAATGCAATGCGCTGCAAACGTAAATACATACAATGGTTGTTTTTCTACTTTACCTCGCCCTGGCCCTAGCGCAAGTAATACAATAAAGATCGGTGGAGATATTATTTGGTAGGATTGACACTAGTGCCTCTGTTATACTAATACAGTGGGGTAGTATGTGTGAGAGTAAGTACTAAGTTGGTTTAGGGAGTGCGAGAATGGAGATCTGCTTAGCAGTTGGTAATGGGAGTGTAGTACTAGGATGTGTACTCGAGTTGGCGGATGTTGACATACCAACATCATCTGATGAAAGGGAATGAAAGAGAAAGGGCAATCAACCGTGAAAGGGGACGTCACAAATCCCGTCGTCGCAGAATCTCACATTATAACTGATCCTCTAAAAACCTCGCGTAGTACACTACACTACACACTAAAGATGAAGATAGGTCCTTTTCTTGTCATCGCGAATCTTGGGAGCAACATAGAAAAAGACATAAGAAAGTCATAATATTGTTTTCTGTAGCCTGCCAAACCATTCTTACCCCAGCCAACACTTTCTCCACCCTTTTTTTACACAAATACATCTTGAAATATATCAAGGTCTCTAGCCGACTTGGTGGATACAACTTTTTCTCAACTACATTGTCAACAAAAACCAAGGTGGTGTATATTTTCTTCATTCACATTTAGCTTTGTAGCTCGTATACTATGAATTGGAGTAGGTACAGTATGAATGTATGTACAAATATCTGTGTGTAACATGTAGGAAGAAGGAGTGAAATTTCTCACCATTTTCTCACAAGCAACTCTAAGCTACGTTAATATTTTATTAGAACATGGTAAGATTGTTAGACGCTATGAAATGCACATTTTGATTCTTTAATATTTTAACATTCGCAGCCACAAGGAATGGGATATTATGATAAAATAGGATTGCTCTAAAGTAGAAGCGACAGAATTGAATTTTCCATCTTGATCTTCTCGATTATCCTTAGTGTAGAAAAGAGTGGAGACAGCTTCTATGTATTAGGTGCCTAGTCCCTAATATTATTTGCACTGTACAAAACACATATCAAAAAGCATACTATAGTACAGCAGTCCCAGAGTTTATTTTATTTCATCCTCCCTTATCTTGTAGCTACTCTGCTATGCCATGCCACTACTATTAGTCGTATATTATACACACTTACTTACTTTATGTATGTTTATATCGTATTTCATATTACACTTTCTGCTGGGTGTGTGTATTTGTAGTTTTGTAGTGTGTGTGTGTATAGAGATTAGAGTTTCTCCTTGGTGAAGTTGAAGATGAGCTGAAGCTGAAACTGTCTATCCATGTCCGCAATAAAAAAGTAATGTAACAGAGGAGACCAACAAGGGCCATGACGAAAGCTGAATGGAACGACAGTGATGTTGCCCTTTTAGTCTTTGCTTCTTACAGTCTGCTGCTGTCCTGTGTAGTCATACGTGGTGTTCGGCAGTACTCATCTCTGTCTCTTATAGATACAACTTACAACTCCAACTCTGCAAAACTACTAAAGAACTGACTACACAGAGAGAGAGAGATACAAAAACTTTTCACTACGACTAGTTCTCCTTTGATTCTCTGTTCAGAATCTAACCAAAGGTTTGTCAGCCGTGACATGACATGGCCAAACCAAACAAGGCACAACCAACCATCCTCCAAAATTGGAATGAAACTAAGCACATCCTTTTTCATTTCAAATGCCACTTATAGATACAACATAGCACTTTATGACGCTAGCACTACATTTCCAAACCATCAACGTATGTATGTAGGTGTCATTTACCATGGAATTATCTGAGAACTTCAATTTATAGGTTATCGATCAAAAACCACTATATAAAATATAGGTATCTTTGTTTGTATAGTAGGCATCAGCTTATTTATAAAAGAAATAGCACACAAATTTTTTACAAGAAAAGAAAGCAAGTAGGTTGGTGTTGGTGAGAAAAAAAATGAAATACGCAGTTAGTCTTGTCATTCTATACAAACAACTATTAAAGTGTCAAAGTTTACACGAAGTTAGCATAAATCTCACGGAGAAAAGGAGGTTAGTTGTATACTAAGTAGACACATTAGGATAATAGGACACATTTTGAACACAAACAGTAATTACTATTTGCTCATCCTTTGGCTTGAAAAATAGCATTAGAACACGCATACTTACATGACATAAAAAGTGGAGTTGAAACAATGAACATAACAATTGCCATTTAAAAGCAATATACGTGAGATAGGACTTGTGAAGAATAAACGAACATTGTGTTGAATTGTGTCACATGCATTAAACTCACTTGACAAAGAAAAGAGCTTTCTGGATGAGGAGAGCTGGAGTCGAAGACAAGTGCAAAGCAATGAAAGACAATCCAATCCAACGTCACATTATTACGAACTAAAGGAGAAATGGTCCATCAAATCAAAATGAGGGCAATAATACCGTGTTTATAGCTCAAGTTTTCAGTGTGACACGCATATTTCAAATATAATATCGTTTCAACTGTGAGCTTCTCGAAAAAGTACGGAGAAATTGTGGAAAACTCCGTTTCTAATGACCTTGTGGCTTAAGTGGACTTAGAGCAGCTGAAGAACTGAAGGTAGCTAAAAGTAAAATAAAGTTTTATTTGTCTACCTAGCACTTACGTATGTCTTATTCTAAAGTGCGCTAGTCGCATTATCAACTTATAAGCTCTGATAACTATGAGCTCCCATACAGTTACGGAAGTCGAGTATATAAAATAAAATGCAAGACAGACACTTCAGACAGAGAGTTGACTCAAGTCGCATCTTAGAATACTATGTGCTAAGGAGGATTTGCAATGTGCAGTGTAATGTTGAATGAGTTTTAGTATGGGAGCGACAGGAGAGGATTGAAGGTAACCGATGCGGAAGCAAAGTGATTCAACTATCAGCTGGAGTATACTTTCCTCACAGTATCATCCCACTCTCTCTTTTCGACTTCTACACACTCATCCCTATATAAAATAATATATTTAGATTCTCCATAGGCACATATACAAATACATATAAAATAAGTGTACTCTAAGTACCTAGTAGTACCTAGTACCCAGTATGTCTATCAAATATATTATAGCAGGCAGGGAAGGAGGTGACTGAATGACTACAGCTTCCATCCTGTATGAAGAATACAGTTTGAATCTCTTCTTGCTCTGTCTGTCTGTATGGTCTTCTGCTAGTGTGTCTTGGCTTGACTTAACTTCAGTTGCATTGAACTGAACCAAACTGAACGTCCTATCTTCTGAATGTGAATTATTTCAGTTTCCTTTAGTTGCTAACAGATGCATATAAACAAGACAGACTACTAGACTGTGTAGGTATACTAGCTGGCTCTGGTTTCGTCCGCTTTGATTCTTGTTTTTGTCTGTCTCTTTCGCTTGGGATTTTGAGGCTTTATGTATTTGCAGATATATATAGGAAATAAATTGTTTCCTCCTCTGATTCCGAACGAATGACGAGACACAAGAAGACGAAAGCTCAATTCTCATAGTCCTTTGACTAGAATAGGATTTCATACCAGAGACTTTCTCTAAAGAAAGCAGTTAACAACACGTACAACTCTCGGCTGTATCTATGTAGGTATATTATATACTGCCAACACTAACACTACAACTTCAAACAAATGGCAAGAACTAGAATTATATGTACATATTACCTGCACATTTTCAACCTGCCTTCAACCTACCTATATACTACATATACTATTTTTAGCTACATAGTTGTTAACTTCAGTTTAGTAGTCTTAAGTTTTCCTGTTCTGTTTTATTTCGTAATTTGAGATAAGACTCGAAGGATAAATCCATAAGTAAAACTTTCTCTGTGTCTCCATAATTTGGACACTTTTTGGTAAGCCATGTTCGTAGTTCGATTTGCAAGATATTTTGATGAATAAAGTTCTGCAAGACGACGGAAACAAGTGAAAGAAGTCATTTCCTCCGCTCCTCATAGCAATACCTTCAACAATGACAATAAACTTAAGGATTTCACAAAGTACTGAATAAAGTCTAAGGCAAGCAAGACAAAACTCCTCGCATACATAGACGGAACAAAAGGCATATTATTGTACTTATTGTAGACTGTAGGAAATGTCTGTGCGTAAGTGTCAGTTTAAGTACACGTTCAATTCCAAAGACACTCCTCACCTCTAAAAATAGAGTCTTACCTATAAATACCTACTGCAACAGAAAGGAACCAAGACCCAGGATTTTTTTCTCTCACACACTCTTTGTCTGTGTAGCTCTTCTTTTCCCTTCTGCTCTGATGCAAGCAAGCAATCATACTCGCATTCATACTTTTACATGTCGTCGCTTGAAATGGTAGCAAATGAACTGAAAATTCTTTCTTGACATCCTTCTCGTGGTCTTATTGTTATCCTCCCGTCTGTCTCTGTGTGAAAGTAAGTATAAATGCTGTGTATAAGTGAGCAAAGCTCCTTCTTTACTTACCTTTTAAAAGAAACTCAAGCACACCCAAGTTAGAACCTAGGACATATAAAAATGTGGCCAAGCTTGGGCCCAGAGCAGATTCAGTCAGCACAGGTACAGCGCAAAGAGAAGACTGCCACAGATATAAGAATTCGAATAGACAGCTGAGCCACATCCCAAAAATTCCATTTCTTTCTTCTTTCCATTTATATACCTCAACATACACCTCAATGTGTGAGGTATATGCACTGTGCATTACATACAATACATATTTCTTGACATTGCAAATAGTACAGTGTTCTCCATTAAGACCTCCGGCAAACAATACATGGGTGCTTTCATTTACCTACTCTACACATGTTCAATTTATGTTCTCGAGCCACCCAAGATATTCTTGTCTGGCAGCAATGTAAGCTAAAGTGAAAGCACCATGTATTGTTTTCCGTAGGTTTTATCTGAGACACACTGTAGATATAATAGACTAGATATTACAGGTAATCTATACATTAATAGATGAGATATATTTATACCAGTGGTGTACAGCGTCCTGTATTTGTTAGTGGGGAATTTTAGGCCATTATCACGTAGTGAAATGTCAGTACTGGTATTATGCTGCATCAAGCTAAAACTAAAGCTCGCAGAGACAAGTAAGTAGGCAGAGAAGGAAGTTGTAGAGATATGTTTATACGACAGGATTGTGTAGCACTAAAGCTTTAAGCAAAGAAGAAGGAACTCTGACTAAAAACCTTATGCATAGATTACACAAAGTAGTGGGAACTGCAATGCAAACTGTTCTTACAAAGTAATATGTTCCTCCGTCTGTAGAATGTATGTGTTTGTGTAGTGTGTGCATATAGTATTTTGGTAAGACATGGTTGAAGTGTAGTATGCACCTATGTACATTCAGGTTGGTTTGGTTGGACAGTTATGTTATGATATATACATAACATAACGTAAGGTTTATCTTGGCTTGGAGTATTATATGTAAACTTGGAAGTACCTACGTTACGTGTGTATACATTCTCCACTTTCACATTACACCTTCATTTTTGGCAAATGTGCTGCCATTGTGGACAGAGAATAGCTTTTGCATACCTTTTATTACCGTACACATATTCCTTATTCTCGCATACGTAATACGAATGTATGTACATATGTATGTAGTCTGGTCGGGGAAGCAAGTCATTTAAAACCATGTGGCAGACGGCTCGCTTTTTCCACACGCAGCGTTTTTACTGAAGAAAACTAAAGGAAAAAATTCTCGTGCATGAAATGAATATTCTAATATTGTGACACATTGTAACAACAGCCGAGAGGAAAATCAAACATAAAAAGAAACGAAGATGTCCGTTAAGATACGATACGTCGGAATTCTTAGTGTGAAGATATCATTTAAAGGTTGATGGAGAAAGGATGGGGAATATCTTAGGATGAGAGTAAATGGCTTACGACGAGCGTATAGTAATCTGCCAAGTGAAGTGAGTGACTAGGAGATGATATGAAAAAAGAGACTGTTGCCTGAAACAGGCACGCCAACGTGTTAGTAGTTTTGTATGAAGAAAGGATGAATGCCATGCCATAACACGGAGACTACTAAGGCAGAGTGACTACCACTTCTACAACTTCTACTCGCATTCTACTCCTGGAGTCGGCAAAGGTATGTACTCGCAGTCGACGTTGCTTGGCCGTTGTTGAGTTCACTACGGCGATTACTATGTGATGGGACGGTGAAATGAGGTGAAACCTATTTTAGCATGCGTCATTGAGTTCGCCTAGAAAAAGGATTAAGCAGCATACATTTATACATAAAAGCTTTCATCTTCTCAATCCTTTTATATGATATTCGTCTAATATGTTATGCCGTGTTTTTCTTCCCGGCTCTACCAAAAAGCGTAAAACGAAGCACAAGGTAAGTAAGAAACTCTAAGAGAAAGGGAAATTCAGTGTTATAAGTTTATAACAGACACAATATGGATCTTTTTGGTGTCATTATATTTCTAGCCAGCCATCATGAGATAAAGTTTGCTCAACTGAATGGGATGTCGAGTGAATTCCATTCCATTGAATTCTCCACTTTATTTTATTTTACTTTTCTTCACTGTCTATTGATAAAACATGACATGCAGCTCACTTTCCTTTCTCCCTTGTCTTCCAATTGTAAACAACAGCAGCAAGGAAGACAAATCGTCTTTTACGTGAGACACACACTAAAAATTCATTAGGGATTACATCAGTTCATTCAACATTACCTCATTTCCTTGATGCACAGCTACAGTTAATCAAATCAACAACGGATTCGTCATTTCTTAATGATTTCAGCTAGTTGTCCCTAATCTAAATGAACCTAGACTCTGGAAAATATTTATAAATAAACCATTCCCTTCTTTAGTCAACTAATCCTTAATTCAACATAGCTTTCCGAAAATAGTAATGTTTGCATCGCTCGTACGTACCTATACTGTAACAGACATAAAATACCAGGTAGATTTGTTTATCTAAAATTCCAGTTGTTTACCCGTTACATTAACGGAAAGGAACGACAGAACTGACTTGAGTCTGCATGTCTGCTTGAAGTACCTATGCGTAAACGTAAACGGTATAATAATAAATGTTAATATTATTAGTACGAAGTACGTACAATTAGTATGTCTTGTTAACAACGATTATTTTTGTTCAAGTGCCGCATACCAAGCTTTTTCCCTTGACAACATCAACCTAAAGATAATTGCTGCTAAATATGCGCAGTCTTCTGGAATAATAATTCTGACTTGGTATGTCTGTGTGTTTACATAAATGAATAATACTCAACTGTCAGAGGCATAGCCATAGTTTGGTTGGATCTGTCATATTACAAATGCGTTCTTGTTGAACTGCTATAGTACATAGGGAACGGAAGTTAATAAATAAAAGCGGATTTTATGCAACGACAAATCACAAAATAATGTCACGATCGATATTACCTTCAGCAGTAGAGTCACAAAGTAAATCTGTAATTCATTTACCCCCTCTACGTCTACCCAAAATAGAATGTTTAACAGTTGATGATATACGAAAGTCAAATTATGAACCTATGACCTTGAGACCACCAATCAAACTACCAAGACCCCAACATCGGACATGTGTCGAAAAGTAAGGACATCATTTTCATAAATTATTTCACATAGTAGATCAATACTGTAGTGTAGTAGAGCAGACTAATGTTATTGACGTGCATTAATAACTTATTGTTCCCGAAATTTTTAGACCAAGAGGAGTGCAGGATTTTTTCAATATGATGTGGGATCCTCATATAATGCGTGGTCCAACCATCAAAACAATTGACCAAGATAGGGTAGAACGATGTAAAAGCAAACTGGATAATTTAAACTCTAGCAAACCAAGGGGGGATAAAAAAGAAGTTAAACTTTTCCAAAGAAAAGTAGGGGGAATATGTCCCTGGCCTCCGGAAATACCTGATCCTGAGCGACCTTCTTTTCGTTCGCAGTGTGAAAGATTTTTAATCGACTCAATCAAAGAAATTGAAGGAGTGGATCAAGCCGTTCAAACACCTTGCTTTGTAGTTAGAAGTGATCCATGTCCACCCAAACCAAAACCAAAATTTGATACTGGAATCGATGTAGCCACGCAAATAGAATGTTTTGACCTTTTTGATAAGCTGGAAATGATTGAGTGTATTGCTGAAACATTGGCTGAAAAGATTTCTGAGCAATCTCTCGTGGAAATGATGGAAGAAGAAGAACTTTTAGCTTTAATTAAAATTGAAACCGCATTTAAACAAAGAGAACTTGATGACAAAAAAGCTCTAGCAGACTTAGCAGAGCGAGAACAACGTAAAGCATATTATGACAATGTAATGGCATTTGCCGATGAGAAACAAGCTGAAGGGGAAATAGAGCTGCAAGATATCGTGGAAAGGAATTGTTTTGCTCGGTCAGCCATGGATATGGTCAGAAATAAAGTTTGGACAACGCTGCAAAAAATGGGATGTCTTATTGATAGAGATCAATTGAGTATGCCGCTAACTAATATAAAAGATATTACATCTTTGAAAGTTAGATAAATTGACATCAATTTTTTCTTTGAGCAGATATTGAGCGTTGGTTCATTCCATGGCTTAATCATAAGGTTGATTGTGAAGTAGAGAAGATGACTATTCCCACTGCAATCATTGACGGTAGGTCTACTCCATATTATATATCATACACTGTGCTCACACTGCCTGCACATATAAAATATATCATAATTTGTCAATCGACCCACGCACAAAGAGAAAGCGAAAGAAAGCCTCTCTATATGTTCAGCTACTCCTACACCAGCATTTTTTACGTTTTAGATATGGTGGAACTTGCTACTGAAAAAAGACTTGAAGATATTCTCGAGCCTCTGCGGCTTAATTTTGACATTGACTACTTACACGGTTCGAAGAAATATTCGGAACAAAAGGATACTACTCTCCACCAGGCAGAATTCGGAGGAGAATCCGATTATGACGAGGATATAAAGAGGATTATGTCTAATAATTATACTCTTCCTAAATAATCTCACCACAAATTAATCTTTTCAATTGCAATTCGGGTGAAACATATAAGATGGCCGCAGGATAATTCCATCGGCCTCGTTTCACACAAGTGTCAGATTTATATTTATTACTTACAGTATTTACCCCAACAACTATCCAACAGCATTTGTGTGCATTTGTGTATACCTAGGTTGTAGGTACTTTAGAAACTAAAAGTACCTATCCAACGCACGCAGTACTTTTAACATCATCCTGCATTATATTGACCATAAAATATAAAAGTGTTATGTATAGCATAACTACATAGGTATTAACTTTTACCAATACTCTTGAAAAAGTATTACCTAGGTATGTTAGTCAAGATGGATGTATAGAAAAATAGAAGGATTGACTATAGGTGAAAAACTGTAATTAACAGTTGTTTATTTGTGGAGGTACTACACAATTGAGTGTGCCTTATGAAGTACACATTAAGATAAGCCGTCAAAAGTTATCTAGCTTAACTATTTAATAAAATATTAGATTCTAGAGGGATTTAATGTATCATATTGTAATACTAGAATCAAATAATCCCATTACTAGATATTATAGTGTTTATTCTAGTGCGTTCTGTAGGCTGAGTAGAATTGTAATGATTTAGTTTAAGTGGAATAAACAAACAAAAACAGTGAAACATGAAACAAGAAACAACATCAAAATTATTAAGAGTCTCTGTATTTTTATGTTGTGATGCATGAGTGGATTGTGATGAAAGGCTTACAACAAGGCTTGAGGCTAATACGTGTAATATTTGGGAAGTAGTTGGATAGTATTAATGCAGAAATAACATTTAAACTCTTCACAAGTGTTATTTGAATTCAAGAAGTGCAAAGCAATATTTAGAAGAGCTCATAATTTATGTATTCTACAAGGCAGATGTTGTTTGTGGGACATGAAAGGTTTGAGAATAAGGAGAAATTATTTAATTTTCAATGTCACTCCCACTTGTACACTGACGTTGTGTTTTGTATTGTAGAGATGTAGAGTGGAGATGTCTTGCCACGTACATTTCAATCTGGCCTAATGCTCTGCTCTCGGATAACTGTCAGAGACAGATGCTTCGTGTAGGTAGGTCATTTGACTACAACCTATGTCAATCTTCTATGCATTAGTGGTATCCTTTATTTCCGCACCATCGATTCTGTTTATCATAACCTGCATCTGCAAAAACTTTTTTCGGGTATTTCTCCTAGCAGTTCTGACAATTCCCTTAGAAATACTAAATAAGACATACCTGATAGCAGTCTGTCTTTCTGACTCCCGAACATTTCAACAAATACTGATCATTGTGTATATAGCATTGTGACAAAATGCAGCCTCTTTCTACGAGGGGAATCTCCATGTCAATTATGTCATACGCTTTCACTTTAGCACTTCGCTTCCTCCGACCGGTAGCGTCTCCCAGTTACAAAGCAAAAACTGAACAGTTCATGTCCTTTCTTTCCTGAGCTGACGACTTCTTACTGTAGTATTTTATTTGCTTTATTTTCTGCTATATATCATATTATATTGTATGTACCTTAGGAAACAGCCCAGTGCCAGTAGCATATACTGAATGGTCGAAAAAGCATCTTAGCAACTGCTTCGCTCACTCTTCCATGTTCTGTTCTCGGCTGTCTCTTTTTTGGCCCACTCTCCTTACGTATTCCATTGTGTTCTCAATCTCAAAAAAGAAAGTTTCATTGTAGGAACGTGAGAATAAAGAAAAGGGAAAAGTCCTGGAATAAGAATGCTACACCGCACATGTATTTATATATATCCCAGGTCCCAGACAACTATCCCCCCTACTGGTATCACTACTACATCTGTGTTGGCTCTTTACTGCTGTGTACTTAGTATACTACTCTCATGATATTTTAGTTACATCTTTAGTATTTCGTTCAGAAAACAGAAAACTCAAACATATAAAATATAGGTACGCATTCACATTACCTACGTACACAACACAGATATTTGCTTTGCCTTCCAAAATCCAAAAAAAACTACAATAGAAACGAAGATGTGTGTTGTGAGAATGTGTGGTTGTAGCACAGAGTACAAGTAGAAGTGCTACACAGTATTATTATATATATTCCTTGCTTTTTACACTCTAATACGAACATATGAAAGAGAATCTTTCTTCTTCTTAGCAGTCGCAGTCTAGGAATGGAGAACGAAAAAAGATTTCTATATTTTTTCGTTCTCTCGCACACATACACACAACACACATCACATCAGTTTTTGTTACTTCCTTCTCTTGTTCAGGTTCTGCTGGAAAAGAGAGAAGATTGATGTGCTGTGTAAAGGGCAGAGGAACTTCACAAGAGCGAAAGTATAGCAACGGCAGTAGAATTAGTACCTATATACCTACTACCCACCTAGCAGTATATTCTTCATACAATCCCGCACCGAAAATAGAAACTCAGATTTAGTCTTAATGTTACAGTAGCATTAGGGAGTAGTAGTAGGGTAGCAGTTTTTCGGATACGTGGTTGTAGCCCAGGGCGGAGGTTGCGGTGAAGGTAGGTGTACTCTTTGCTTTTGGTCTTCTCGGTTGATTGGCAAGCCAAGATCTCCTTCATGTATCATTACGTAGTGTAATCTGCCAAGCGAGATTCGCTAATCATATTCTATTATGTTATTTTACTTACAGATATAAACATATACCTAATACCGAGAAAGCTTTCACCAATTGGGACTCTATATAATAGGAATTTCGTAATAACACGCGTATTATTACAGATACAAGGAAAGGAAGCGTGGGTTAGTATTCCTAGTATCTATCTACTATAAACCAATGTAGGAAGAATTGTGCTGTAATTTATATATGTACATTAGTATAGAGCTTCAACTATTGAAATATCAAGATAAATTTTGTTCCCATTGAACTCTATATAATAAGTTGAGATGCTATTCGGATAGCAGATGGTTGATTTATGTAGGATGCACACAAGAATAACATTGTAGCGTAGGTACTCTGTAGGTGGGTAGTAATTTTCTTTAACGCTTCATGGATAATGTATTATACGTTAGCTAGAGGAAGGAATAATGCATTACAGTTACTATGTACCTACTAAATGTATGGATTTATATGGCTTGTTATGTTAGTGTATTTAGTGCTAATACTACTACTGTAATTTGGCAGTCATGCAAATAGTCGACCTGTCTATGCTTACATAAATAAATAAAGTATACAGTATAGGTAAACCTAGAGAAAATCATAAATGTCAGGCGTAATAACTCCTTATTTACATACGAAATCAAAACTAACTCTCTCACTCGCTCTCTCTCTCTCTTGAATCATTTGTAAATAAATAGAATTAATGAACTCTTCACGCTACTGTCTGGTTTTATAGTATACTGCTGCTACTTACTTAGTTACTTAGTCGTGCACTTCCACTACAATACTACTATGTACTGTACTACCAGCCTGTAGGCAGAGAAAGTTTGTTTACTAAGTTGCAAGTTTACTACTTTACTTAGTACTACTACTACAGTTACTCCTACATACATACTAGTCTCACATCAGTCTGAAAAGTTTAACATTTCATGAGGACGAGATGCATAAAATAGCAGTAAGCGTGCTTGCTACTTGGCAAAACTTATCTGTGTACTACATCATTGATGTCATGTCATGTCAGGTACATTCTATTATTCCTTAAAGTAAGAAAACGTTGAACGCGGGATCAAATTGAGTAGCAGTAAGCACTTTTGCACATGTACATAAAGTACTGTTACACTTGGTACAAAGGCCAACTAGAAAAAAATACGGAGACTATGAAAAATTCGATTTCTTCTGGTGCCAGTCCCGGTTGGCTGATTTCCTCTTTTTGTCTCGTCTCCTTCATAGCTCACTTCAGTTCAGAATGGGACGAAAAGCAGACCAGGCTATTCCAACACCCATTTGGTTCTACTCTGGATATACCCACTCGTCTATGTACCACCAGTCCTATATATAGAAGGTAGTACAGATACAATACAAAGACTTTACGACGTAAACAGGTCCTAATAGTATTGAACTACAAACTATATCGTTGCACTACAATATACCTACACTTTGTACACACACGGAATTCTACTCGACTCGTTTCAACCGCTACACATTGACTTTAGTATAGGAGCCATAGCGCAACACTTTTGAAGCACAATAGAGAAACGAGTAACAAAACATAATAGAACACAAATGTGTAAAAGTCAGAAGAGTGTACCTACACCACAGCAAAGGAAAGCAGCGAGAGAAAGATGAGAAAACAGTGTAGGAGTGTAGGAGTAGCAGTAAGAAAGAATCTATTCAAAATAAAAGATTGTCCATACTAAGTTCAGGAGAAAGGAACACTGACAGCACAGTTTTCGATAGGACAATGGAAAGGGACGAGGAGTAACTGGACCGTGGACTTGCTGGCAAAATACAGGAAATGCACGAGAAAGCAAAGTTTAATATTGCCAAAGGAAATCCACAGAAATACTACTGTGGAAAGGCACTGAGGAAACTCCAATGTATTTAGACAATTTTCGAGTACTGCACAACAAAGCTAGCAAAGAATAAAGCTGAAAGTTGACTCGCAGCAAAGACTGTTTGCTTAAATTAAGGCTAGCAGACCATGCTAAGGAAGTAATGCTCCAGACCTACACACAGGAAAGTCCTATACGACCAACCGAATTACGGAACCAGAGGATGCTCATCAAACTATCATTTTATGAACAAGTTCTACAATGTCCTCAGCCTAAAAAGTATACCGAAAGTATTAGTAATATTTAGGTTAGAAAATTGTATATAAATGTCTCAACACACACAGATGCACTAATAATATAGAAAGTACCTACCTATGTATACATTGTATCACTACTTATGTCAGTAACAACTTTATACGTGACATGCCACAAGCTGCTAACTAAATACCTGTAACCCACATTCTTATTTCGTTTGAAAATACATACCTACAAACATTTCTTTCACGGAAGGTTTCATTTCATCCATTTCTTCACGGATGCTTTTCCTATCCCTAATATTATTCAACGTGATGTTCTACCTAAATATTCTTAGCATAACATTATTATTACCATTATTAAGTAGCGTTTTGCTACTTTATAAGAATGTAGTGTCGTGTGTCTGTGTATGAAAGGATGGATGAATGGATGAAATCTCTGTAGATTTCAATTCTGCGATGGTGCAGCAGCGGCGTATCGAATGTACACATACATTGTATGGGTAATTCCTACGTATGAATAATAAAGCGTAGTAGTAGCCAGAAAATCTAACTTTCAAAAATTTCAAAAACCTCGAAAATTTCAAAAATTTCACAATGAATTTGAACCGCTACTTGATTATACCCGTTTGTTTATTGCTTTATTATATTCATTTACTATATTCGCTTGTGCAGGTTGTTTCTCCTGTTTCCGGGTATTATTAGGTACTGTTTGTAGTGATGCATGCATTCAGAAAACATAAACACCAATAACATTATTTACACAGACATAGATCTGATTGTATTTTCACGCAGTTCGTTCAAGTGTGGTGTTATAGTGTTAGTTTGGGTGCTTGTGAAGTTTACTCACACATGGAAACAGAAAAATGAAATAAAAGATGCAAAGTAGAGCCGAACGTTCAAAGTCATGCACATTCCCGTTCTCACATTTCCACAATGAAAAAGGAAAGTAGTATATGAAACAAACATAAAGAGCCCAAGCGAGCCACACAACTGTATCAGATGCGAAAGAAACTGCGGGCGTAAAAAATGGAATAAAGTCTAGTCAAGTGTGCAACATAAACCTTTGCCTCGAATAAGTTCATAGGTACCTATAGCTTTTATAAATAGATATAATGCATACACAATGTACTGCTATACATGTGCACACTTGTGGGATATAAGTTATATGTACCACAATATTCGCTATATTTTATGTCGTATAATGCTTAACTTGTGAGCTTTAGGACAGCAAAACTAGAGAAATCCATAACATGAATATAATCTCTAAGCTACTCCAGGAATTGTATACTACTTTGGTTGATGCGTTGCAAAGTCAGAAGTTAGTGCCATATTGTCACATCGTTACTACACAAAGAAGTATATATTCGAGAAAGCAACTGTGTAGTATGTAACAATATGGAATTACTGTAGAATTGTATTGTGGTGTACTTTTAACTTTCCTATATCTTTGTTTAGTACAAAAGAAATTTGAAGAAAGTAATGTAAAAGTTGTGAAAGTAGTAATAATACGTACAGGTGAATACATGTGGCGTTTGTGATGCAAATCGAAGTGTGCATGGTTGAACTTATTCCTAGAACACTAATATATGTAGTAACTAGTGGGTTATAAAATATATTTTTGAAAGCACGTATATGTATGCTACAGAAAATACCTATCTTCACACATGAACATAATAAAGTCTAACAAATGCACACAATTCCATGTCTATAAGTTTGTCGTTAATAAAGTTGGATACAAAGTGGCCACTAGGTACAAAATACATAGATAAATACATAAAATGTAGAAACGGTTAGCAGAGTAAAGTATAATATTCTACTTTATCCTATGTAAGGTAATACAGACTGACGTATTTATAGAGCAGCTAAATTTAAAATCCTATTCACTACTCGTAAGACAAGCTAAGCTATTTACAGTGAAGAAATTGGCTCAACTCTTGTAAAGTGCAAATTCTAATGCTAATTCTCAAAGGGGTGTGCAGAAATCGAGAGTAATACATTCAATTGAATTCCACGCTACACAATTCGCCATCTATAGACTACTACTGACTATGTACATCTATATACAACTGCGTACTCCAACATGTACATATTATCCCCCATATCTAGGCAGCTCTTATTGCCTCTATGTATGGAATAGGTACTTGAGAGGAAGTTCATTCCTATAGTACTACATAGAGATATGTTGGACATAATGGAAAGAAGAGTACAATGGGAAAAGTGAAAGCAATGCACAATGGCACAAAGTAAGGGCATGAATAAGTGCGTTATATTATCATAAATCTAAATGTAGTGTGAATATGAATGGAAATGGAAAAGTCAACGAAATGGCTCTTATTAAGCCAAAAAGGGAAGTCGAACTAACACAAATACAACAGAACTGCTCATACAGCTCTTCCCTTTGATCCTACTAAATAACACTTCTATACAATTGTTATTGCACAGACTAGAGTTTAGGTATCTCTGTGTAAACTTAAACTACCACCTATATATTGTGGACAAGGGACTTTCCCGACACACATCACTACATTACGTGTACGCACGATTCTCTCATTTTCATTAGCTACTTCGATAATACAATTATCGCTCCTTTGACTATTGTCACTTGAATATATTGCACTTGTGAAAATAGTACCTAAGTGCACATCGAATGTATCCCAATGTTATCAATGTAACACGTGTATCTGTAGTGGGAAAGGAAATGAAAATACAGGAAGGTATAGCTGTATTATTATACTATCGGAATTGGATTTCTATTCCATGGGTAGCAATTTGATATGGTTGCTCTCAGGCTGCTGTTAATACGTCCACTTAATCTTTTGATCAGGCTCCGAAATTTATGCAACCGCTGGACCTTTGCTAATTTACCTCTCTGACTTAATAATAGTGTTTTGTTTTCGTTTAGCTAAGCAGAGTAACCAAGAGGGCAATTTATCATTCTTCACCAAAAACACCAGCAACAACCATCCAGGACAATCAGGATTCTTCTCCAGCAGGGGCTAATAAAATGAACATTAGCAGAAACAGAAACCGTGACTATTTCCGTCCAAATTCTCTTACGATAATATTCACTTAAGTTGCTGAGTTGCAATATGTGCACAGAAACAACAACATACTTTACGAGTACCCGGGTTAAATACCATTTGGTTGGATGATGTGTTGTGGTAACTGCTAACCCGTAATTAACCTACGAAGGCTATAAAATATTTCCATTTCTATGTTCCTATATTATATACAGTGGTGTATGCTTTAGGTATAATAATTGTTTGATTACATTATGGTTGACTAAAGTGAAACTAAAAAAACTAAATGTGGACTTGTAGCATTTATAAAGTGGACGAGGATTAGTTTATGACTTTGTATTATTTTAAAATTTTATTTTTGCTCATTTGATGGTTTAAACGCAGGTAACATAATCAACACCAACACTTATGGTATATTACACTTGCTCTGTTGATATTGAATTCACACACGACAAAGAAGAAGCTACACTGGAAATTATTGCATATGGATACGTAATGATTATCATTATATCTTAGTAGTATTCTGGAATGGTACAACTATAGTAGTTATTTAAACATTGGAAAATTCCAAGGCACATCACATTGAACATCACTTTTGGTTGTCGATTGGCACTTTTAACTTATTACTTTAAGTTTGAAGTTTGGAACAGTTTATTTATGTACATCCTCGAGGAGTAGTTTTCGTATTCTTGTTATTATTACTTCTTTTTACTTATATCACGAACATTCAAAACTTACGTTAATTATGGCTATATTCCCTTGTGCATAGCTCATTTTAATCAAACTTTTAATCAACATCTCCGATTACTTTCTTAATCGTCACACGATATCATTAATTAACATGCAGGATCATAGGAAAACGTTATTTAAACTTTGCTCAGCTTTTCCACGACAAAAAATTAGACTTGTGTTGCAAATTGTGCGATTAGAGATTATTGCATTATATTATTTTCCTGGAAAGGACTCCATTGCATTTTCCGTCACGATCACACAAGCTAATTTAATTTCAGACACGAAGTTCATCCGCATTCGGTGAATAGTTGACACTTTTCTTTAGAGAAGGTTTCAATGTCTGTGAAGAAAAACTTCCTGGCTGTCCTCCACCGCCAGTAGTAGAACCTCCTGATGCAGAAGGAGGACTATCCAAGCTCGTTTCCGGTCCGAATTTCACAGTCGGAGTAGTTCTCTTTGGAGGACGCGGCACTGTTCTCGAACCACTGTCATATTGTAAAATACCCGCAGGGGCACAACCACTCGCACTAAAACTCCCTGTTGAGCTTGGCAACTGTTCCTTCATTGTTAAGCTTGAGCGTCTCTGTCCTGAGCCTTTCACACTGCCATATTCGGGAGAATTATCAAATTTCACATTCATCATCGCGGCAGCTAATACAGCATCGGGCATTGACATTTCATAACTCTGATTTTCATGTTGTTGTTGCTGCTGTTGTTGATGCTGCTGTTGTTGATGCTGCTGTTGTTGGGTATTTGTGGTAACTGTCCTTTTAAGTGTTCCCCGCCCATTCGGATTTTGCTGTTGTTGATAACAAGGACCGTAATTAGTATCTCCCCCCGAGTCCGAACCTCCTGAAGAATGATGTTGTACGTGAGCAATGGCAGGAAGATCACCACAAATATTGGGCATTGGTTGAGAGATTTGTTGTCCTTGAGCCATTTGAACAATTTGCCCGTTTTCTTTACGACGGCTGAGACTCAATGTTGTCAGATCAGTTTTGTAAGCTGAGCCTCCATGAACGGCATGTGTCATTGATGACATCGGACCTCCTCCTCCTGAACCATGATGCTGATGTTCGTGAGACGGAGAATTCTGGGACTCTTCTGCTCTCCGTTTATCTCTTTGGTAGTAAAACGCAGCGAATATAAGTATATTCAGAATCAAAAGTGAGCAACCGATTGCTATTGTTACAGACAGAGCTGTGGAATACATTTGAAAACCGTCAGAGTCAACAGAATCACCGTCACCTGTTCCTGCAAGAAAGAGTAAGTGCAAGTGACACGAGGTAGATAATACTTCTGCTTACGTTCATGTGTTCTTCTGTCTAGGGAAAAGCAAATAACTGGTCGTGTTTACTTAAACAGTAGCAAATACTGGAAAGCATAAAACAATCACGAATACAAACACACAATCTATCCAGCAGGAAAGTAGTGTGCACGCGAAAAGATAAAGGGATAATATATTATATAACATTAGTGTAGTGCTTTTCCCGGGTAGGAGAAAGCATGAACACGACAAATAAGTAACGACCCAGTGGACAATTAGTATTGTGTCGGTAGGTAGTATCGTATTAAACAGTGGTGTGTAGTGTAGCAAGTTGGAGACAAAGGGGAGGTAGAAAATTACAAAATAGACAGTGTACCTTGGAAAAAGTTACCACGAGGCTTGTTCGGATTATGTTCCCACATAGGTGGTCCCACCAGTTGGATTGTAGGCGGTTGCGGCGTTGTAGAGTTATGAGTTGTATCCTCGGGCGGCAGTATTACGAGACCTGAGTTTGGATGCGGAGGTAATCCTCCTGGGTTAATCGGAATGGAGGAGCTGGAAGAGCCCGCGTTAATATTGTGATGACCATTCGGTACTCCATAGCCATTCTTTTGAAGATCCGGGACGAGGTGAAGCCAGAATGATAATTTGTGCGCTCGGTAATGTGTTCTGATCCTGGGCTTCGTATCTGTACATATTTATTACAATTCCTTTTACAAACCCGTGCTACATCCACCACTACTAAACTAAACATCTCCGGTTTCCTTCTGCACACACTAACACAATAAATACAACATTCTGTCCAAGCAAATTAAACCTAAAGCCAAGAACTACTTTAAATTGAACTCGAAACATTTACACTCTACAAGTAAATAGGTAGGTTAAATATCCCTTCATCCTGGAAGCTTACTAAACCCATACATTTCATAAAATAGCTGAGCACAATCACACTTTTAAGTGCTATGAGATTTTTATGTGAAATCACTACTGCCGCTATAAATGTATGTATAATTTGCTGCCCAAAATATTTGTCCACCAAAAGTGTTTGAAACCATCTGTGACTTACCAACATTCAAATATTTTTTATACAGAGGATCGTACGGTGGCCATTCTATAATTTTTGGCTTGACAGACTTATCGCTCGATAATCGGCTACCACTTCCACTGCCGCCAGTACTTCCGGACGAGTCACCATCTCCTTTCTCCTCGTTCGGATTCCTACGTAAGTAAAGCAAGACAAGTTAGCGCTGCATTATAGACTTGTATTAGCAGCATGGCAGAGGAGTTCATAATGGACAGCGCCAATACACTCCCAAGTTACGGACGTTGTGGACCAACTCAACTACCACTACTTATACTTTATACACTAGATATACATAACTATATCCAGCACTACTACTACATTCTAAACTCCATAAAAACTATTTCTCCAGTCCTCTCCAATATAATAGAGCATAAACTACATCACATTACTGCTGCTTTGAAACTCAAAGAAAATAGAGTATGTTGTACGTAGTTGAAGAGTGTGCAGTATATATTTCAATTCTGTGTGCCCAACGTATAGAAAAGTATACCAAACGAATCTTTCTCTCTGGTTTTCTCCAATAATGGACGTTCCAGTACTTGTACATAGATATTACAGACATAATATGCGCTGAGTAAGTATTCGTTTGCTTTCACACAACACTATGTACAGTAATGCAACATGCAAGCAACAAACATTCACAGGACATATAGAATTTTATATATCAACATGGTATACAGTAATACCAGTGTAGGAGCATAATATGGTTTATGTATGGTGCTGGCTGGAGCGTTGTTGTGAAAGCGTCCCTACTTACTTGAACGTGTTTGTAGTTTATACTGGAGTATGTACACAACCAACAGATAGAATTTACTGAGGCGCATTGCAGGGGCTATATTTTTATGTAGAATTCTTCCTTTTTCGTGCTGTGCTTTTAGCATACTCTCACCCTCTTTTCCTTCCGCCTCCAATTACTAAATTGGCACTTTTTCAATTCAATCTTTACAATGCACACAGACTAAATTGCACACATTTCTCTAGTCACCGGCCGGAAAATAGCTTCTCTTATTATACTTGTGAGAAATGAGTCCCAAGGCCAAAGTCAAATGAAACAGCAGATGGTTTCATTCAACTTTTATACTGCCAGGACTACACACTTCTAGCTCCGGAGACATTTGCCCTGTACGAAATGTCAATTTGGTTGAGGAGATATCCTCCTCCTGTGCACCGCTGCCTCACTCAAAGTTTAACACTGAAGAAAAATAGTGTTGGAAAGCGACAGAATGTCTAAGGACGCAAGTATTAAAACGCAGAGGAATTTTTACCCTGTCCGAATGAAATTGGCCCAGTAGAGCATAACAGTTTGGGACAGTTGTACTTCATTGCGAGTAAAGTTTCCACTGAAAAATCCCAATTTGAAACTCCTGACTCCAGAGTCTCCGTCTTGTTTACTCGTATCTTCCGAGCCAGCTCCTGTTGGCTCACGGCTATTGCTATTGCCACTGCCACTCCCATGGCTGTTCTCATTTCCATGAAAATACAACGGTACTCCAAAAGCGTACATCACGTCTTCCCCATGAACACAGCCCAGCCTCTGAAAATATTTATTTGTTTCAAAGGAAAATATGCACTAGTTGAAATTCCTTTTCTTTTCTATTACTACAATACAAAGAGACTTTCACTTAAGCCAGAGTCATACTTTATACATCCACCACCACCACCGCCACCCTACTCTTACAAACACAAGTCCTACCTATGTTCTCTGCAAACTTATAGCTATCCCTAACACTAATGCTACTATCTCCCTCAATCCCTCTTCACCGGTCGTCCTCATATTACATTACATTACAAATAAGGAATTCGTAGAATATTTTTCTTGTCTCTGTCTTCCTTTGTTCTCCCGTTTTATTCCCATCCTTTTATTCTCCCCCATTCACACACTGAACTGCCTCCAGTGTTTGCAACTGCATTTCAACACCATAATGCAAAGCAAGCTTTTTAACCTTTTCAAATTAAAAGAGAATATCATTGTTCAAGGGCTCTTAATCAAAATTCTAGCTCTCTGTTGAGGTTCGCCTTGAAATTACACATTCTATGTACTCAATCCACATAGCTTTTGCGCAACAATTGCCTACGTACTTACCTTACCTACCTGCTCTGCTTTCTTTCACTGTAAATAATACATTAACCCTTACAGCGAACCTCGCATGCAATCACATACCAATGTAACAAAAAGTGAATTGCATATGAAAATACTTGACAAATCTTTATGCAATACGAAAATGACACTCCTATACATAGCTTATTATACGCATAAGAATCCTTCCAAGCGTTGTGTACTTAAATAAGGAATAATGTGGGTGTTGCTATGCCTAGTAGGTGGTAGGTGGTGGCGTAAGTAAAAGTATACTGTCAGGCATTAGTTAAAGCTTACAGAACGAAGACTATGATATCTAGTGTGTTTCATCTTTCTCTTTGACAAAGAATAGAATAGAAAGAACAATGAGAACGACGGAGTTTATCCCGACCCTTTTAACTTTATCTTCATCAGTGGAATATGACAATGGGCTCGCTCGCTGCATGAACTAAATTGTGTATGTATGTATATATGTATGTATGCTATAATAGAACATAATATAATGGTTTAACTTGCTTAGACTTACCTGTTGGTAATCGGAGACTTTGGACTGGTACTCAAAGACGTAGAAATATGACTTAGTATTGGACTGGGAGTGTAAGTCTCCTACTTTGATCAATGGGGCCACAACCTGTACCAAGGTAAAATATGGGAAACCATTAGTTACCTTCCTTAGCTTTTGTGTTGCGTATTCTCATAGTAGCATTTACTTACAACGTAGACTTAGTATATAGGAACCTACATAGAACATTTCTTAACTAAAGCATTGCAAAGTATACCTTGCCTTAAGTTAACTTCCTTTTTGCTTGTACTACTGCTACAGATACTCATGCCTCTGCACATTACATTGCATTACATCACATCTCAAATCATATCCCACTTACAGTAAAAAACTGCAAGTATACTGTGCATTACTAATACACATAGGTACACATAAGTGTTAAGCTTTCTGTATCTGTTTGTATGTTACACAGCATAGTGATAGTTATATTAATATAGTTGCTGCTTGAGTTTTCTTTTTCGACTCCCTCTTTTCTTGATATATTGGTACACATTACATACAGTAATGCGCCTTGCTGGGCATTGCTCCCGGCCATTAGGGAAAAATAAATGTCACTTAGCTCATAATTTACGAGAGAGCCTTCCTCTATACTAAAAACTATTTGTAAGAGAGATATGATTAACATGTTCAACAAATACTAAATAAATACCTCGCATAAAAAGAATAGAGCACTATGGTGAATCTATATTGATGATATTGTTACGTATCTGTGCTGTTCATTTCCATGATATATTAGTAGTATCGAAGAGCAATTTCCACGATTTACTGCCTCTAGTTTCTGCATATGTGATATACGGATGTACATGTGCTATTTGTCTTAGATGAAATACTAGAAAGATGAGGTAACTATTCAAAAAACGTGAAATGATACTCTTCCTTTCTTTTTCTGACAGGACTTAGTACATAAGACTTTCTCCATGTAAAATACATACAGAACTGAGTCAAAAACGTAATCAATTTAAAGATCTTTATAGTCGTCCTGATCAAATTATCGTTTTTCATGTATATGCAAAAGCTTCTACACAGTAAAAACAAAGTACAGTGGACATTTGCATCAGGAGTAGTTACTTAAGGCTTTACTTACTTGGGCATCCGCCAAAGCGTCTAATGTTTCATCTCGTACACTTATTGGATGCTGGACAGGACGTTCCCAATCAGTGTACTCATGAATAGCTGCTGCCATAATTTCATTTCTGTGAACACTGTGAAGTAAAACAACAAATCTTATTTTCTTTTCCTTTTAGTAGCTACTGGTTATTCATGCAATTGGAAATGTATGAATGGAAATCTAAAGCAAAGTTTTTCGTTTTTAGACAACTATTTTGATTATAGTTGGAAATGGAAATGGAATTGTAAATGATGGCATACATACCTGTAATATTTTTCAACGAATTGCTTGAGAATCTCTCTACGCTTTTCATTTTCAAGGCCGTACGCAGCATCATGCTCACTAAGCCACGGGAGCATTTCAACTTTGGTAACACCAAATAATAAAGGATAATGAGCTAATCTATCTCTTAATACGTTTTCTCGAATTCCTTCTTCGATAATGACACCATCGTCACTAGGTCCAAACTGGCCCCACAACTATATCACAAAATTACACTTGCATAAGTTACATACTTTGGTAGTTTGGTAGGAAGTATTTACTCACATTAACTAAATAGCATCGAATGAACAGTTGTGTTGTTTAACAACTGTAATAATGATACCTTACTGAATTGGTTACTCATGCAATGCATTGAGGCAATTTGGGCGAATTGAGAGTACATAAACACCCTATGGATTTGGAAACCGAAACATTATGACATATCAAGCCATTTTCATAGAAAGCATCTAAGTATCTAGTTGAGACTAATGTAAATAGTGGATGACTGGGACTTTAGAATACCAAAGGTGATTGTACCTCATGGATTTTATACTATTGTTTTACGAGGAGCAATATTCGGCGTCGGTGGTAAAGTAAACTAAGCCATGTATAGACATGACTTGGTTCGTCTCTGATATAATGTATGTAAAGACTTTACTCTCGCATAAACCATAACAGAGCAGAACATAATGTACATTGAGATACTCAGAGTATTCATACAGGAAGGATATAGGGCATGGGACAAGTACATAATGTAGGGCAGACAGACATAGACAGAGAGAGTACTGTGCCAACGTACCATTTGCAAATGAATATTTTACAAGCCAGTCTCCGTAATGGTGAAGTGCACGACTACACATAAGGGAGTTTAAATTCGCAGAAATTCGCATTCGCACATTCAGCATTTGTTCCTTTAACACAAGTTCTAGTTCTACTTGGCTTTGTACCCAGAAAAGTCTATTTTTGCATGCTACTAACGTCCTTTATGTCGACTGCACAGCGAAGAATAGAAAACTAAAGTCAAAGAAAATTTCCCCTACAAAAATACTTCATAAAAGATTCCTTTCGGGAAGTTTTCGTGTAAGTGAACGAAAGCCCAGAAAGGAAGAGAAAGGGAGAGAGAAAACAGATAGAGCGTTAGTCTAAGTGTGGCACTCGCAGAGAAAGTATTTACAGTAAAGTACGTAACACCTATTACCTACATTCTTTTACAACCTTGAATGCATTATATAGCTCAATGTTCCTCCTAGAACACTTTCGATTGAAGTACGAAGAAACTATGCATATTAGTACATTCAATTTGGCACAAAATGTTTCTGACTGACCGACTCCTCTTTTTATCCTTCAATTCAAAACGACATCCCAAGAAATATGGAATTCAACTTGTTTGATCGCAGTTTCAATATTTATTAGAGAATGAAATGTCTACTATCCATGTCTTTTTCTATTTAACTCATAATCCTACACCCTAAATACAAATCCAGCAATGATATTACGAAAGTTCTGCCAATTCTAATAGCTATTCAACGCATAAAATATAAGATACCTACAGAAAATTTGTATAGTTAACTTCTCAATCGAAATCGCGCCTTTAACTGAACTAATCGTAAGTATTGGTATGTTTACATTATATGTGAGTTATGATTTATGAATTACTACAAAACAGTAAATAAGTAATAAACAATTTGATTAAAGAACTAATAGATTCTTTGCAACGATGTTCCTATATGAAACTAAAAAATGCATATTTATTTCATAGTACTGTTAAATATGTTGATTAAGTAGTTAAATATATTATTATTTAGGCTTACATCAGACTGGATGAAGTATTGAATAGGAACCTCTCTAAGGCAATGCAGCATTGTCGAAGGAGGTTCCAAAGGACAGCTCACAGTTGCAGCGAATTTTTTCGCTAAGTCTTTTCCTTGCGATAGGCTGGACGTGAGAGGTGACAAAGCTGAGCCCGACATCAGAATAACTCGATGAAATAGCAGACCTATGTAACGTACAGATGATACATTTGCATTCCAATTCCAGCATTCGAGATATAGATCGTCAAGTTGTACATGAAAAACAATAGGAAACACATTTCATAAGCAAACAAGCAAAAAATACATTTTAATTTCCTATTCTTCCTCTGTTTAGCAATATTTCTCAGCGTACATCTCCTGTTTCCACTACAACTCAAAACTGTTAGCTAATACATATTGAAAGGAAAAGGTGAAAGACGGAAAGTATTTAGGAAATTGGATATTTCGACTCGAGGCTCTTATTCTATATCTAATGCATTATTTTCCGTATAATATCCGTCCTGGAATATTTTCTCCATTCTCTTTCTATCAGAGATAGAATGGGTGGCAGATATTCTGGTGAAATAGTGTTAGAAGAAAGAGAAACAGTCGAAATAAAAATAGCACACACACACGGTAATACCTTCCTAACTACCTACCTACCTAGTAACTACATACATCAACCCGTAAACCCACAAGACCGAACAAACTTTCTTTTACATCAAACTTCCCAGACCGGCATAACCTCATTTCTTCCTTTCGAATACAAAACACAATTCCAACTTGGTTTGTGGTTGCACATTACTATGTATGTATGTGTTCCAATACTATTAGTATGTAGTGGATTGGCATGGTATACTACAGGCTTTCACACTGGAAAGGAGCTGACTGTATAGGTATAGTCTGTAACACACACACACACACAAGACAAATTTCCAAATACTGAAACCAAAAGTAGCAGAGTGGCAATGTATGATTTTATACTTACTAGTAGATATTTTAGCGCTTAACAGACGGACAGACAGACACAAATATGGTATTATAAAGTAGCTATCACTACTTAATAAGTACATTTATATAATAATAATAATAATATGGTATATAGTGCATAGCATATGCCTAGTAATATTGCAAAGAATAACTTGAAGAAACTCTTGCTTAATTTCCTCCACTCGACAAACTACTACTACTAAACAACTTCCAATATCTTGACAGTTCATATCCATACCTAAAAAATATAACAGTATTCTGTGTTATGCCTTATTTATAGCTGCACATTGGCGTAGTATACTTATAATGTGTATTTCAACATCATTGCTTTTATGCATGGGAAGAATATTTTAGGCATCAAACACATACGTTCGCATTGTGTGCAGTAAAAACGCTAATATCTGCATGCTAGATTATAGAACTGCGATTGCAGTACGTATTTGTTGTATGTAATTGAAGACTCCTCAATCCAATCTTATACGGCATGGTCATGGTGTATATAATATATATAGGTAAATTATTTCTAGTTGATAGGTACGTGTATGATGGTTCGTAACAATATTAAGTTATATCAAGACCTCACGATTATGAGGTATCGTTGGAGGCATCGGTATCACCACTTCATGATTTTACACAAAATGCAAGCACTTATTATTAGCTTGATTATTTAAAGGATTTATACTATATGTACTACACATCAAATTAATCCATTCTGGAACAACTTATAGAGAATTTACTTGTTTTACTATAGGTTTTTTGAAGTATAAATAAACCTATATTTTACTGACGATTTAAATTGTTATACAAGTGCATTAAATATAATCCTTCAGTGATAGAAGCGCTGTATTACAGTAATATATGCGAAATTGAAATAAATATGTAAATGAAAAAGATGTAAGCAGTATTTAAGATCTTTTCTGTAGTCTTTTTCCGTATTAATTTTAGGCCCTCCGTCATAAAAATATATGAGCCAATTTTTCTCGCCACACACACATATAGCCTCACTCTGCTATTGCTCTAACCAATATGTTGCCAAGTTGTATTCTCATTTGTACTCTAGTTATCGTGTTGAAAGACAGACGTATCAGCTTTATAAGACTTTGTGATATCTAAAACGGAACTTGGTGTTCTTGAGTTGTACATGACTTTGAAGCATTTCAATCACGAAAGCTATAGGAAGAGCATTATGTTACGTAATGGGTAAAACTATTACCATTTTACCATATATACTGGTACCTGTGTGTGTGCATACACTTCACATCTACAAATAGTGAAATACCCAGTCATTTGTTTTGACACACATGCTTCATTTCTACAAATAGACTAACCTATTCATATTATATAAAGCTGAAGTTGAAATAATATAAGGAAAGTCTACAAAGAACACGAAACGAATGAATAGCTATGCATGCCGAATGACGTGCCACTTTGGGATTTCTTCATACATATGAATAAGAAATTTTTTATTTTGTATTCTACAATTCTACTTATATTATATGTACAGTCTCACTTACATGGCCATAATATTATAGACTACAGCCACACGGAACAAATAATGTAGGTACCTAATAGTCTCCAGATATTATAATTTCAAGTTTCAAGCAGGCAGTATAAGGTAAGTTAGTTACAGCTAAAAGTATTTCTTGTAAATGTATCCTAGGGCATCTGTAGTCTGTACCATATTATGTTACATTTTGACGAGAGCAAAATAAGCAGTAAAAAATTCATGGCATTAGTAAAAATAATCCAACAACTGATGAGACTCATGTCATTTAGTCTTATACAGCGGATATGTCTGTCTGGACGTCAGCTCAATAACTAGGCCAATTTCGGAAATAGGAATGAAACTTGTTATACTCATGTACAATGAAATGCGCAGTCAAAGCCAGAAAATTGGGTCAATAGTTGTGACGTCAGATTTTTTTGCATAAAACGGAAACTTAAATTCAGCTTCCGGCACTGTCTTTTCACTTATTTTTGTATACTTAAATAATTTATTTTGCCATTCTACTTCTATGATTTTAAATATTCTGCACAGAAGCAGTATCACATAGGTAGCTAAGGACTAGCTAAGGACATAATTTCAAATTGACTCAATTGTAACAAAATCGGTTAATTTGGTTTAAATACTCCCAAGTGTTGCAAAATTGAGTCGATGGTTTTAAAATTACTTGCAATTGTTGAATCTTTATCCTTTCTCCCAGAAATTGAATAGAAAGTTCAGCATCCTTAAAATGTTTTGCTAACTGCTAGATTCTATAATATCCTTCTTGGTTAATGATTGTTTCATTAAACATATCTCAACCCAAGATAAATATACAGCCTTCAGAATCATGTGTGTGTGTCCGTTTATAATTACTGTGTGTCTTGTAGCAAACTCATAAGGTCCATGAATTGGCTTGCAGTTTATTTATTTTTATTGACACAGATTAATTGCATTTCAAAACCCCACTTCAAATATTCTAAGAAGACACGCAATAAATATAATGTAGTAAGTGCAGATCTAGAACGAGTTTGAGCTATACCTTCAAGATGTTTTTCTCGCACAAACAAAAGCTGTGAACGTACACCTTATGTATTCATAGCATGTAAACTGTTACAAAAAACCACTGCTTATCATACAGATACTCTTATTAAAGTCTATTCGAAAAGGAATCTTGGCTCGAGAGGTTTGCTTGAGCATACACAATGAAAGCTGTATATCTTTTTCTTTATATATAGGTATTGCACATAGAGAGCCGTTCGCACAGTACATATTATATTTTACACGCATAAAGAGTACGTTTTTGTAAAGTAAATGTGTTCGATGGATACAGTTACACAGTTACAGGCTATACAGATAAAGTAATAAATATATTTTGGTATACTTACTTATTTTAGTACTTGCCTGACTTTAGCATGATTTGACTTGCGGTGAAAGGTTTCTCCTCTCTATGTACATACCGATTGGTTTTCTTGGCTTCGCCACACAAAACTCTTCGGAAGAAATATTCTGTTTAAATCTTTCCTCGACTTCACTACTACTGCAAGAATCGAGTACCTAAATATGTGCGTTAGTAGGTTAGCTTCATTCAACTACAACTTTTTACGTTCTCTATCGCTACAGTCAAACTAAATGACCATAAAGGCACATAAGCCATGCCATGAATTTTAAGTCCATTCCCCTCTCCTATTCACTCAATTCAATGTTCCTATTTAGATATATCAAATATCTTGGTCATGCCTCACGATAGATTCACTGCTCATACGCTCACTCTTAACATCATCTGACAACTGTGAGTTATAGCTATGAGCTTTATACTATCTTTGCATTCAACTTTCTACTTTCCATCCACCTCAACCCAATATCTTCCGCCACCATCTTCCCCCGTCAATGTCCCACCCGCACTTTTTGTCGCTTCAATTCACTTCCACTAATTCTTAATGTCTCCAACTTCATTCCTTACCTTCCACTGCTAGAACGCAGATAACACTTCACTACAAGTTAATTGCAAATATCAACTCAGTCATACGTGCGTACATGAAGAGATAACTATCACGCACATAATCACAGTAATTAGTTGATAAACATTAGAGCATGCATTAGTTACAAGGTAAACATCTATACGGATGTTCAGTGTTTATTACCTGTAATTTGTATACCTATCTACACCTACCTTAGTATTGGTTCATAAAGAAAATAATTGTAACTGCTGCACTAAAAAGTATTTACAAAAAATTATTCGTATTAATAGTAGATTACCGAAGCCCGGGCGATAAGGACGGGCTAAGAATAATCTTAATTATGTGAGTCTTCCGGAACCGGAAGACTTCACTGTAGTGAAGTTGAGGTTATGATACATTAAGGCGTTCTTTTACACTACGTTCACTTAACATATAGTAATAAGTCAGTTTATAAGATTGTATGCATAGTTCTTCCGAGCCATTGAATGCATGTTGCAACAAATAGCATTGTTGTAGCGAACTGAGGTTGACAAACAATTTCAAGCGATTCTATTTGGTACGCTGTACGAGTCTTAATTTTATTGCTTTTTACTTCCTTAGACTTTGTGTACACCTTTTCCTTTTTCTTACCTACCTAACGATTTGCCGTTGCCGTTGTTATCATCGTCTCTGCTTTCACTATCGTTTGAAAACTATGCTTTACACCCTCTTTAGATACATGGTACATCCAGATCATACTAGCGCTATAACACTACGTAGTATCTAGATAGTTTCTTGTTGTATGTATTAGTAATGCTGTATAAACATAAAAGCTTATTTTGCAAAGACTATCAATGTTTGTCTCTTATCTGTATCCTTAAGTTATTTTGACTAAGCTGAAGCGAATGGGATCACAATACACCTATTAGGTTTCGGGATACAGACTTAGGAATAAAAACTAAATAGCCGTTATTCTGCCAAGAAAATGTTATCCACATTGTTTTGTTGCAGTGGGAAGGAAACTTTCCCTTTTAGTGTCACACCACGGAGAAGCGAAACCAATCCCACCCTGCAGAAGGCTATCCTCCTCTGTCTGCATAAAACTAAAGTGTTTACCTATATCTAGAGCTGTTGAGAAGGATGCAGACACTTGCTGTTGTCTCTGAATAAAAAGGCCACAATAACTTTTTGGCATTCTGACCCAATCTCGGGTATAAGTTTTGTTCCCAGAACCTCGCAACTACCATATGATCTCCTCGGGTTGTATTAGGAATTAGAAGTGCGGGGAGATATGTTGTGTGGCGACTGTACCCATGAGGCAGTTGTCAGAGAATAACTGGAAAATCTTTTTTGCTGTTAAGCAACCAAGCAACCCCCATTTAAATTTGCATAACCAAATATTCTGCACATCATCCAACACGAGTGTAGACCGCTATATTACTCGGATCGATATTTGGCAAACAAGGTTTCACATTAGATTACATGAGCTTATATTATATTACGTTCCATTAGTTTATGCATCGCCCCAGCTCATTCCTTTCAAATACCTCACATATTACCATTAAAATACTAACAACAAAGCCATGCCTTTTTGTTGAGTTCAGCAGAATATAAGTTTGTTCTGGTTTAGTATTCTCTTGTATACTATAACAACTATACAGTTCACTTCAGCTCACACACATACAATTTTCCATGGTGGCTATACACACGGACGGTGGAATGACTTGATTGGATGCATGATCAAAGTATAATAACCATAAAGTCGACTGTTACTCTGTACGTGAAACAACTCTGTCGACTTCCCTCCACCACAGACACAGTGCCACATTGTCCTGACCGTGTAGTTAATTATGTGAGTGTGTCCCATTTCATTTTCTATTAAAAACTGCCTCTTTCATGCGAAACACAATGAAGCATTACGTTGCACTCTGTAGTTCAATATATTTCCAAGTACCTACCTACTATTAGTAGTACCTACGGTTACACTTCCGACTCTTCCGAGGTATGTAGTAGGTACTTTTGTTTCACTGTGCCATTTCTATTGTGGTTAACTTGCCGTGCTCCAATTCAAGACATCAATTGCACTCCAAACCATTTTCTCTGGCTTTCTATACCTCTCTCTCTACCCTTTTGCTTTGTGATTAACAAACCGGACATTACTACACGTTTTATAACTTAGCACACTACTAATTGTCAATGGACCATGAAAACAATCACGCTTTTGTAGAGTAATACTACAAGAGAAGTTTTCCTATATGTAGGTATCACGTACCTACCTAAACAATATACAATACACATGCATAGTTAATTGCCCATAGCTATACTGTAAACGAGTTACTATCACACTCGTGCAACTTTCACTTCCAAACCAATTATTAAAAGTCATCTCCCTCCTATTTCTACATAGTAAATAAAACCGCAATCTGTTGGTGTGTAAATCCAAACGTTTGTAAAGCCAGCATTAAACTATCTGTTGTAGTATACAAATAAGCAAAATAATATACCTACATAGAGATACGTACCTATTGTAAACACCCGAATTATGTACAAACGCAAATAGTCAAGGAAATAACTCTTAACCTATATAATATTTACATCTGCATCTGTCGTTAGCAGATTAATCCATTGATCTCAATATTCATCAAAAAACATCAATGCCATTACAAACGCAGGAGTTATTAATTGAAAACTGAATATGACGGGAGTAAATCTAAATGCTATCTTGAAATACTATTGTCTTTATTCTGTGAAGTGAAAGTAAGGATTCGGATTTTATTTTCTTGAGATTTCGATGGTATGATTGGTTTTTTGGAAATAGACTAATAGTAATATCGTAATGCATGAAAGAGGAAGCGCAAGGCACAGGAAAACCCAAATGGGGTCTTCCGTAAGTGCCTCGCCAAATTACTTGAAGGATCAACCACCCATCCACCCACCTAAAGTTTATACAAAGCAAAACGCTGAGTGTGGCGTGTGTATAGGAGTAGTGTTGAATGAGTAAAGGGAAATAGTAATAGTACCTACACGACCTACAGCTCACATGCATCGCTTCGCACAAAGCACAAAAGTAGCCATAGTCCTCCATAAAACGATTTCATAACCCATAGTTGTTGAACAGGAGCAATGCTATTTCTCTATTTCCTTTCCCTTCTTGCTTTGCTAGTTGCTACTAAGCAGAACACTACGATGTACCACTTATTTTACTTACACAGTTCTAATACTACAGAGCTACACTTTTCTCGGCACTCCCATAAGTACCATTCTCTTCCATAAGTATTGAGAATGTACATTGTCTCACATAATACATTTAATACTTTACAACATTAAAACTGGGATATAAAGGAAGAAGAAACTGCCCTGTTCTCTGTCTAACCCCACATTACACACATACAAGTTCTGCTCTCGTAAATGGCTTCTATATACAAAGAGCTTCTATTTCTACTCTATTTGTAGCAGAGCATCAGAGAGAAAGCAAGAAAGACAGCTACCCCGTTGCTCAATTGAACCGAACGCAATATTAAGGTCGTCGCGCTTTTATTTCTATTCTATGAACTACTGACAATTTACAACTCGACGGATTCCATTAGTAAAGCACACTAAAGTAAATGATATTAATTAAGAATTTCTCCCTCCGCCAAAGTAAATGCAAGTGTGTTGCTCTCCTCCTCCTTCCTTGACTTCACATTTGTTACGTTCCACAATGAAAATTCAAAATGCGTTTGTATAAGTACAGTAGGTAGCAATAAGGCACACACAGTTTCTACAAGAGCTATACGTTCATAATATTTGTACATACATAAATATCTCCCTATATATATACATGTAGCTGTGTAATGTGCAAGTTGAAGTAGGTAACACAAACTAATATCTCAATAGTGTCTTGACCAGTTAATGCTGAGTAATTGGTGCATAGAAGGAAATGTGTTATTTCCTTAATAAAAGTGAGTTTCATGAAGTCTGAAGTTGATATTGCGAGTCTGTTTGGTGTATACGAGGAAGAAGAGAGTGTGCAAGTTGTAATATAGCCTTAACATAATATTCTATTTTCAAATTAGGTTTTATATTATGTATATTTATACTTTGTGCTCTGTATGCGCAGTAGTTTCTATACAAAGCCATTTCTCTTCAGTTAAGTTTATTTTAGTTGCAATTTATCGGGTAAAAGACAAGACAGTTGGTTCTGGATACACACAGCTGAATAAGTGCTTTGTGCTACTCTCTTTAGACTCCTGTGTTTTCGTTGCGCTCTGTAGCTTTCTTCTTGTTCTTCGTCTTCCTCTTTTCTCGTTTGATTCCCATTGCCACTACAGAGATACAACTACTAGAACCACCATAGTAAATAGTACGAGAGCATTCTTGAATCCCGTTGTCTATCTATCCATCTTATCATCGTAGTTTACAGTGGGGGATAGTGAATTTCAGTCTTTGAATTGTCTGGGTGCTTTCCTAATAGAAAAGCTTTTAGTTTCAATTTTGAGCTCGCTTTTCATGTGGGTTTTTGTTCTCAACGTTGTTCTTGTCATTTCCTCTTGGAATAGGTACTTTATATTTAAGTTCTCCACTACACAGTGCAAGGAACTTCACTGAACTGTGTACACTCACGATTTCGCTACACACAAAATTACAGACTAAATTCCACTATACGCATAAAGAACTTATATACAGATACAATAGTAGGTACATTTAAGTATATTTATTTGTACTTCTACAAGTACACAATGGTAGCTAAAACCACTTATTGCTTCGCGTGTGTGTATATATAGCTCTTTCTTGGACAGAAGCTCCTCAATTCTTTGTCTTAATTCTCTTGCCATACTTTTTGTACGAAATTCATTTTTATTTGGCCATTTTTTGATGTTGCATTGAGTTAACTCGAAGGACGTTACACAGACTGTACGAATGACAAAACATTCTACGGCTATAACTTTTACTCTTTCTGTAGATCGGTTACAGCATGTTCTGCAGAGCAATAGAAGACAAGGCAAGTGTATCGTGGAAAAGCGATTTCGTTTGACTTTCATCGGACAAGACCGTTTACCATCGCTTACAAAGGAATCCTTTGAGCTATCAAACACTGATTTTCTTTCGTTTTATTGCTTCTCAGAAGGCTTTGTTATTTTTGTATTAAATATACAGGGAGCATACACATATTTTCCCATCGAGCATCAAACACTCATAAAAAATCGAAAATATATAACCCGAAATGATATATTACAGTCTTTGACTCTATTAGGTTAGCATTTGAGGCAATTCTAAACTAATTTCATTGCAATTCCTGATATCATCTCTTATAAGCACTCTAAAAGCCATATGATGCTATCGACGGTAATCAAGAAATATGTTTTGACTGAATCTATAAAGCAAATTTTACGTTTATACAATGCCTATGAAAATTTCATAAATCAGAATCGTGTGCATGTTACAACACACTACTACATACCATACCACCACGTAATACATAGAGGTAGCAGATAACACAGAATTACTTCCGCCACACAATTCAGAAGGGTGCACTATACACATTTATCAGAGCAAGGTACATCATTTTTTAGATCTTCTGCCAATTCAAATGCAGAGAGCTTCATTTTAAATGTAAAAAGCAAAATATTATTTTTACGAGTTATGAAAGCTACTAGCACAGAAATAAACTAGCCGCTTTATCTTTTCTTGCTAGTGCATTGTTATGAAGTCACAGTTCTTCTAGTGGTTTTAGTGCAGCTGAAGTATAGCATGCTAATATATGACCCTTTTTTCATATGGTTTTTGTTTAACTACATGAGAGATAATATCCTTGAGAAAACCAATAAGTAAGACTATACGTGTATATACATAAGAATAGTAATACAGTACACATAAGGACAGCATTAGACGAGCTAAGCTCTTTAGCTTGTCTCTAAAGAGTTTGCTTACTTTACTTTACTTTCCTTTGCTTTCGCTTCAGTTCTGTACGACTAAGCAAAGCTTTCGGCTCGTCAGCTCAGTTGCAAAGCGGATTTTTTGCTATCTATCTATCTATCTCTTGCTTGCCTTGTAGTAGCTGCAGGGACATACATAGTAGTTGAGGAGAATCGCAAAATACGGTTTGGAGATAGAAGAGTGTAGGGACACAGGGAAATCTGGAATTCAAATATCACTAATGCTAGGAAATGAAACCAGAGTGAGAGCAAACGAAGGAGCGAAGGAGTTGAACGTAAAGCAAAGTAAAGCAAACTCAACTAAAAACCAACCTACCTCAAAACGAATCTTGGAACAACTAAGTGCTACTACTTCTTCTCTGGCTTAAGACGAAAAAAGCAAGAAAAATTTCTTTGCTGTCATCACATTAGAGCACGGGACAGAAACGGCACGAGACTAGACGAACCAACGAGGGAACACAAGCACAACCGAGAAGACTGGAGATATAAATTACTTTTTACCTAGTAACCATCTCCCCGTATGGCTATGTAGATAAGTAACATACCATTACATTATATGAACATTATACTATCATATTACATTACGATACACTAGCACATTACAATATGTAACTTCAAACCCTGATGCTCGCCTTGTAAATACACCTAGCTGTTTTACATAGCCACACATCACATATGCATAAAGATAATACACTGGAAATCCAGTGAAAGCGAAACCAAACATCGTGATAAGCGAGAGCCCCGGCGAAATAACCAACCAACGAACTAACAACGCAAACGTGTACGTTGATATAATCCGAACAACTCCCACAGCTACGTACCTTGAAGGACAGAATAAATGCATAAGTACCATAATAGTATTCACATGTACACGGCATTATTTCAGTCATAATAATAATATGCATCTATCTACCTCCACAATATCAGCAGTAGGTTATCTTATACTAACAAATGTACTGAGCAATGATCATGCAGTACATTTTCAGCATATTTTAATATATTACTCGTAGCATTCGCAACCGGGATATAACTGAAGGTAAGTATGTAATAATGTAAGACACACACACACTGCCTTGCCGTGCCTGGTCTGCATGTATGTGTAGGTATTCGTGTGTGTACATTACGTAACGTAACGTGGGCAGAAACACAAGACAGACAATGACACAACCAAGCCCAAACCAATCCATGAAAGAACTCACACTGTGGAATCTTATATATGGTTTTGCTTCGTGGCTAGGAAATCATGAATTTTCCATGGAGAATTTCTCGGTTCCCTTTTTATTATGCAAAGCATGAGCCATCCTTGTCCCCGCCATCCATATTTATCTCCATCCGCCTTCCAGCCAAAGAAATAAATTTCGATGCTCCATGTATTTTCCTTTATTCCTTTCCACTTCAACTGATACTCTTACCATAGTAGTCTTCTCATTTTCCAAAGACACAGAGAAAGAGAGAGAGGCTCTTTGGATTTTCATCAGGAATAGCACTAGTGCTATACGTAGTAATGGGTGCTTTGAGCTTTCCCCTTCAAAATACTAAGAGATAATACACATCTGAGCTTCAAGGTCAGCTTCCACATCTTTCCCCACTTTCTCACTAATTCCGTAAACCATCTTTATGCAAAGGAGTGATGAAAAAACTTAAATCACAGAGTAAGCAGTCAATCATGAAATGAACGAAGGAATAAATCTTCACAGTCATCACGCAGTCTAACACACTGCAAGAATGCCTTGTTTATTACTTTATCCGCTACTATAAATGCAAATCGCTCTTTCAACCGTCTTGGTAATCTTACTCGTAAAAAATAATTGCCGAAACTGCAGTAGAAATCTAAGTGTAATGCGGTACAACACGCAGATTCAAGAAAATCTGATAACCTAATGCAACTTATTTAATACAAGTACTAGTAGTTCTACTCTATATCACCCACAAGTTGCTACATACAATAATATAGTTATTAAAGAAACGCAACTGTATGTGGGTAATTCATACACAAAAATCCAATTTCATCAGGATACTTAGCCGCCTACTATTATACGTTATAGCATAATACACATTGCATTTGTACCAGAAACTCCAATCAATTCTACTCATGTCAATTAGAAGGCCCACAGGACATCACAGCAGGAAGGAAATTGAGGGAAAAACATTTCTTAGCATTTGTTCTGCACTCGATCACTTTCCAAAAGAACTGCCACAGTGTGGTAGTAATATTATACTCTCGCGAATAGCTATGTATTGTATACCTCTTGAGAAAACACCCGTATAGTTGTAGTTAGCAATAATCCGTTCGCCTGAATCCGACTGAATCAAGCTGAATGAATACTCTGCCATTTTTATACTTCTACTTATTTGCAATAAAGTACTTGTTCCGGTACAATTTTCCTAAGTCTTATCTTCATGCCACGGCTAATCAACATAGGTAACTAAAGTTATAAACAAATCAAGCAGTATAAAAAAGTAGCGCAAGCGACAGACAGACAGACATCCCAATATTCTATAAAGCAGCTTCTGCTACGTAAATATTTGCATCAACTAATACCATTGAATTAAATACTAAATTGACTGTATATAATTGACAACCTTTTGGACACCTGTGTCAAGGTACAAAGGGTTCTAAAGTTAGCTGAAAGAAATGAAAATTAAACACTCAAGTCAATAAAAAATCAACTGAAGAAAATAATTTTATCAAAAAGCGAAGGAACTAGAAACGGTCATAATTTGGACTCATTAAAACATTGTTTTATCCATGACAGTTGAATTTAATCAATAATCAATACTCAATCGCCAACTGTCTGGAATCAATATTCAAAACAGAGCCTCGCGCAGTCGTAGTTTTAATGCACACAGACGGATACAAAGATAGACAGACAGGCAATTTTCTAATAAGCGAAAGCGCTAGAAAGATCTACATGTCTAGCAAATAGAATTTCCCTTTTGTAATTCTGTCTAGACAAAAAATTTCTATATACATACATAAACACAGGAAAGAAAATAAAGTTCACATTACTACTGCCTAAATCCAGTTGGATAATTAGGAAAGGCAGTCTGGGGATTTAACGAAGCCAGGAAGAGATTGAAAGTTGAAACTGGTGATATACGATATACTACTATATGTACACAACACAGCAAAAGTTAGAGCAAACAAATATCCACCATGTATTAGTTATTCTTTTCTCTTATGTAGTTGTAACAATTGTAATTGACTGACCAAAATATCTTCGTTTGGTCTCCAGTCACGAAGTAATTATTTTCCTTTAACATTTTCTATGCTTTCTTTTCGTTTCATCACTTTTTTATTTCTAGTGTGGTGCTCATGATTGTGTAGGCTGTAGTATCAGCTTTATCCTGATTTAACTTTAGAATTTGAACCCATACAGTCACACTGTAGGAAGCTTTGTAGAACAGAGTTGTGCTCATTGTGATGGAGTTACAATACAAGAGCTCGTGCTCTCATTTACTTAAAGCAGTGTTTCCTGCTCCGAGCAAATACAAATTAGTTTCATGCACGAGGTCTAATCTAATATTTAATATACATATACATTTGTAAATATCCCTGCTTGAAATCACAGTCCACACTTCTAGATTGTACTTACATATACTTACTGTAGTATTTGATTCATACCTGTGTAAATTCTCTCTCTCTCTTGTTCAGCAAGAGTACAGTGTTAATTGGTGGTGGTATTTTGAATGAAAAGAGACTGTACTACATAAATGTATTTATAATTGTATAAGCCAAGCCTGGAGACTACAAGTCTTTTGTAGGACACTACCATAGTACTGCAGACAGAAACGAACAATCACGACAAGAAGCCTAGAACTAATAGCCGTGAGTTACTAGCATTATTACGTTGTGGCTTGTATGTATACTCTTAGAAGTAGAAGGCCTGGAAATGCATAGAATTCCCGGTTTAGCCTGGAAGACAGAAGAAAAGCCGATATGACGATGCCTTCCATTCCTTACTCATAAATACTTCATAGAGCTCAATCTAGCCTGCTACACACAATAGCACTGCTCCTAAATAGACATTCTCACATCAGATCAATTTATTCTGACAGTAATTGGCACGGCCTCCACTATTCTATCTCTTAGCATGGCCTGGATGCCAAGTTGTCTACTATTTCAAGCTGCTACGTACTAAGCATACATGTAGTGCTACTCTTAATATGCAATGGCTTTCCAGCCTCAGCTCTTTACTCTTTACTGCTCCGTGCTCCATGGCATTTGTAAAGATGGAAACCAAGGAGAACCAGCTTTAACGGTATACATTGTTACACCCATTATATATTTTCCCTTCGTCAATTTCTGGGACAAGATAATTTGTTGCCGTCTAATTTATCTTTGGATCTATGAGTCTCGGCCAGTCATAAAGATTAGCTTGGAAAAATGAAAATGTCTAAGTAGATTCATCGTTTCCGTGTTTATAGTCTCCAATAGTTATAACCATTCCAATGTAGATTACTAACACTATGTATGTAGCCTACACCAATAATATATGTGAAAACCCCATATACTTAGGTACCCCCTAATGCTTTCCCCATCTAATTGGCTTGAATTACATACCCATTCGAAAATATTCTACAATTGTCCAGGTGTGTCTATCAACCCGCCAATCTACACCAATTCCCGATTATTCGTGTTAAAAAACAAGACAGGAAGAGTTAGATATGCCGTAAACAACTATTTTATATGTATAGTATGTAGCAATGTGTATCTATGACGATAGTTTCTCTAATAAACTCTTAGAATAAACGTTCTGTCGTACCCACATTGGTATGTAGTATACTGCTTGCATTGTTAGTAGATATTGAAACATTGCTGAGAAATAAAATGTTTTCACGTTTCTTGTCGAACACACCTACACCACATCACATTAGGCAGTTGAAATTACAACCAGTCGTAAAACGATTGAACTTTGGTGACGATTTTTAGTCATTTGCGTCAAGTAATGTAGGCACCATCGTTATACCATTTAATTGGATATGGATGTGATGCCTTGCTTGAAACGTGAAGGACAGTCTATCAAACTCATTCAACGTAAGTGTGAATTATTCATGTGGGGTAAACAGAAGTAGACCGCAGAGAAATCTCATGTGGACTCAATCTTAGTGCTTTGCTAAACACATTCACACACCACCAAGTGTAGCAAATACAAAACACAACTAACGCCTTTCTTTAATAATTCAAGGTACATTGCCTCAAAAATTAGCACATCCTTTACTAAGTCAGCCCTACCATAACATCCCAGAACAAACTAGGAAAACTAAACCAAAGCAGATAGAGAAAGAGAGAGTCTTATCAAAAAGTTGGAACTCTATTCGAACAAAACTTTTTATATACCATGAACCATACATTTTACTTCACGCTATGCATATGTACAATACACACCTATATAGACAATACCACTTGTACATTTAAAATATATATTATAGCTATAAACTATATGATAAACTATTACATATATCATATGAGTATGTACTTAGTAGTTAGGAATGAATTTAGCAGTTAAATATATGTGGATACGTATAAAGGTAGGTACACATCCAAACAGTCCTATAAAGCCATCCTACGTGACCTCACAAGTTAGTATTGAATGAGAGTATATAAAACAAAAGATTCCATTTTGGAACAATTGGTTACTATCCATTAAAGCGAAACACTTCTTAACTTCTTATACATTGGTTTGGTTTGTTACCAAAGAAAATAGCCGTATATAATGTTGGAAGCTTTAAAAACAAAAGAAATTAATGTCTGGATAAATTTTCCTATTACTGTTCTAGCAGTCAGTAGTAAATGCTGTGAAGTGCAATCAATATAAATTATTTTTTGTTGTATGCAGATAATCACTGACTGAGGTCACTTTTGGGCCGTCTGTCGTCACAAAGGTTGGACATGGTGACCGACAAACACAACTTTTTAGTTTTTCGTTTTACATAGGCATGTGTTCCAAGTTTTATTTTATGTATAGTACATTATCATTTACTTGAATATTGTAATGACAGACAGATGGACAGACACAGCGCTTATAAGACCTCATGAGGTCTAAAACTACACCAGCTCTGCAATCTGTATGTTTGTTCAACTTTGGTTGTACTAGGAGTTATCCGGCTTCACCCCAGATACTCTCCTCAAGGGTCGTATAGTTGAATAGTAGTTAAGTTGGAAACTAGGAGTGTCATGAGAGTATGAGTGTAAATGTATAGAAGTGATAGTCATAGTAGTGAAGCAACTAAGTCTAGGAAGGCAATAGATGACTAAGGTTAGACAGAGTAGACTAGGACTCTATATACCTACAGAGCAACTCGCTTCCCCTTTCATCCGGACGTGTACAGCCCATAAGTTTTAAAAAGAATTGATGTCTTGCTCAGGAAAGGAATAAAGCAAGCCGACAGGCTCGCCAAACCAGACGAACGAACACTACGCTACTCAGCCCTACGTACTGTGTATATCGTGTAGTGTTGTATGTAGCGTGGAAATAGCAATCCAGACGAAAGCATGACATAACATAGAATTTTATAGCAAGACAGGACGCAAAAGTGAAAGAGAGAGCAAGTAGGAGCAGAAAAGCAGTAGAATTCGGGTGAAAGCACATCTCTCTCCCTGGTTCATGTATAGGAGCAATATCAAGTGTTCTCCATAGGAGTGCAGTACATAAGTATACACATACAGTGGTTCTATAGCGTAGTAAAACTACCACTACCGCTATTACCAACATCAACTGTCCCTTGCCTTGTACTAGTATACGTAACGCAGTCTAGAAACACAGAAAGGGTTGATTGTGTGTATGCTCCCGTCTGTTTTACGTGGTGTGTGGTAGTGGTAGTATAAGTCTGGTGCTCCTGTTTCAGAGCAGACTAAGTGAACTATAAGGGAATTTGCACCAGTACAGTACAAATAGTAGCCGCATATTTATACGAGTAGTCCTAGTGTTCCTGTATGAAGAATAGAGAGAGAAAGTGAACTGAAAAATCGATAAGAGCTGGGAACGAAGCCATGGTTCTGCTTTTCTCATTCTCTCTTTCCTGTATATATTCTACTACGTGTAGTTTTCTCAGCCCACTGTGGATTTGTATATAGTATGTGTATATATCTTTACACTCCACTGTATCATGTTCATGCACACATAAACGCACACGTAGTACTACAGGGGTGTAGGACTACACACATACACACACAGACAAGGAAGGAATAGAATGAGTTTGATTGTGAGCTAAACTGAACTTCAACTCTTATTCTTAAGTAGGATGCAATAAGACTTTTCCCATTCTGCATTGTCGAATATAGATTTCATTCAGCCTTTTACTACTACCACTGTGTACTGCTGTAAAGGAATTGTTGACTCTAAGTACCTACTTCTTCCCTTCGTTTGCAATAAGACTGTGCAACTTCTATATAGATAGTTGAGTATGTTCTATATGTAGGAATCCTCTTCGTTTCAAATCCCATTATTCCATTTCCTTTATATCTAGCAGAGAACAAGTAGGCACAATTCGGTTATGTACATGAGTGGAAAGAAAAGATACTTTTTTACTATTGGTATTTCGTACGTAGTGTATGGTACGGAAGTCGGTAGTGTATTGTATGTATGGGTGTATGTAGGTAATAGTATACATTATATGGAATCGAAAGAAGTAATTGAACAGAGTATACAGATGCATGTGTGGACTAGTACTACGTATGTATGTGTGTTACTACTTGACATGGTGTGATGTAGTGGTGGATTTCAAATACCACTACACGAATAAATAACGTACATTGAGTAAAACAATGCAAAACACAAGAAACAATTGGATTTTCATTGAAGCAAGTATCTTATCCGGTTTCGGCACTGTGACTATTACCAGCACAACTGTGTACAACAACACAACTACACAATGCATTACTAAGCCTTGCACACAAGCCAGACACTAAAGACAGCAAGAAAGAAAGAAAGTAAGCAAGGAAGGCAACTGAGAAAGTGATTTAGTTACGTTAAGTACGAGTACGAGCTGAGACAGTGAATCCCAGCTGCTCCTTTATTTCCTCACAATTTTAAATGTAAATTGAGCAAGCAAACTGAAACGAGCCAAGATTTCCTGGGACTCTTTCTTTACACAGAGAAGACGAGAGAAGAGTCTACGCACATTAAACTTACGGAATGACATTACTTTCACCTCACTGCTTTCAACAATGTCTATCTTCTTTTGCTACAAAAGCTCGTACTATGCTTTCTTGATCACAAACAACATGCTATTAATCCAGGGCTAGTAGAAAGTGGAAGTACAACGAGTAGGTACAGATAGTACATGTATAATATGATCTCATTTAACATGATACTGGATATCTTGGTGAATGAAAGTAAAACGAGCTCCTCTCCCTATCTCTTATGACTAACTCATTTACTCATAATCAGGCATTCACAATCAGTCAATTAGGATTTACGTTGTCTACTTCATTTATGAGCTTGTGCTGAATGAACGAGAAAACTGTTCGACAACTAATAGGACGTACACACTACTACGCTACCCTACTACATAGATACCTACATGTCGGATAAAATAGTTGTACTACTTAGTTTGTGATGCGATATGCTGGCAAATAACTTCACTCTACTTATGTCTGCCTTTATCCCGAATACAAATCTTTGTAGCTACTTTTAGAATAGTAAAACACATGTATAGTAAAAGCTGTGTGGTCTATTCGTATTTGTTGTTAGGTTTCCTACATCCCACGTACTTATATAACAAATAAATAATACAGTAAAACGTTTATAAGGTTACTACCTCCATATAAATACATCACATATTTTATAGCTATGCGTATACACTGCCAATGTATATAGATATTATAGGTAAATACTAAAAGGTATGCTTATCCTTTCCAAATGCAGTTAAGTTTGTGAAGGAGGAAGCATTGCCATTTGTCTGCTCCAGCACTTCTACTATGTTCATCCTCACACACTCATACACAATCTTGTTACAAATATGGTAGAGTGTGCATTATGGTATAATACATAATGTAGGTAGTTGTACCACCTATATAGTGAGAGTGAGAGTCACACTCTGACTATTGGAAAATGTTGAGTATACGTGCTACATCATGTTGTTGGGAATCTTGAGAGGATGGAATAGATGAGAGGAGGATCATGTTTTTGCCCTCAGTCATCACTCAGTCCTCTGGTTTCAGTTTCGTATCTGTTCAGGGTCTAAAGTAATTTAACTTGACTGCACACTTCATCACACTTCATGACTACAAGTCGCAGCTTCTGCTTTGGCACATGAGAACATTTGTCGTTCTTGATCTTTTACCATGTACAAACACAGGAACTCGAGAGCCATTCATGCAGTAACTTGGAGTGATCAACTGACCGCAATTACTTATGCATATTAGTTCTCCCACCATAATTATTGTATTATAATAGAATCTTGTAACTCGTAGGATTCCTCGCTGAATTACAGAACTTTGTTTACTCTGTGTGTTGTATCTTTCCCCCTGAACATTTGCTAAATAGATTGCACAGTCAGTGCCCCCCTTCCACTTTCACCAACTAATGATTTTGCACTTTTGCACACTATGAGCTATGTACAGCGTTCTGCCGTATTTCATTTGTGGAATCACGGACAACCACACGAGGAAATCTTATCCATTTAGATATTGATACCCTGTTCACGTGTACACATTCATATTGTGCTCTTCTAGTCCAAAAGCATTAGTTCCACCCTGGTTCACTCCTTCTCTCCTCGTTTATTCATTATAATAGATCCATTTCGCATTTTGTTTCATCATAAATACACAATTCCATTATAAATCAGTCGACGGAAGTTGAATTAAAACTCCCCTAAATTATCAACGTCAATTTCAGATTTTACATGGAACGACTATGATATCAATATCAACATTGTACCTACATATAATGTAACCTGTAATATTTTACTTGTTTCAATAAGTAAAAACATGGAATTAAAGCAGTAAATATATTAAAAGATCTTTGGTAAGCATGCACACTAATAGATAATTCAGCATTCAATGCTTCATGCATGGGATTACAAATCACAATATGGATCAATAAAAACAATTAATTTTTATTAACATTTTAACATGCAATAATTCCTAAAAGTCATTGCGTATGATGTCAACACATTATAAATACTACAACATTATAAAACAATTCATTTCGATAGAACAATTGCAATCCTTAGAAAAGGACAACTCAAGTTTTACATGATGTACAAGTGCAATTTATAGTTTCATCATAAATTCCACAATTCATTACACAATCCCATTATAAATCAGCCAACAAAAGTTGAATGAGAATTTTCTAATCCAGTCTTCAAAAAATCTACTTATTATTACAACATACTATTTTAATTAAAATGCAAAAGTAGAAAAATGGAATTGAAGCTGTAAATTACTGAAAAATATTATTTTGTAAGTGGTAAGCACTCAAAAATGCACAGTATAGATAATACTGGATAATACCATTAGCAATGCTATATGGATATCATAGATCACACTGAATTAATAAAGACAATTAATTTTGATTAACACTTTAACATGCAATACATTGCATACAATGTCAACACATTAAAATTACGAGCATAGAACAGTTTCATTTGGATAGAACAATCGCAATCCTTCGAAAAGGAATTCAAACAAAGTTTTCCATGATGCACAAGTGCATGTTTAATAAGAGAAGAGTTGCAGTATTTAAAAGTTTGCACTATTATGAAAGTGTAAAGTGCACACTTACACAACAGTTTATTATTTCATGCCACTGCCTTTGTACAAAGAGAAAGCAGGAACGCTAATTTTAATTTGAAAAGTAGACACACAGCTCGGAACTGGTATTTGCTGCATTCAGGCATTAGTAATGTACGTGTATGTAAGTAACTAGTTACCTATAATGACTAATGACACACAGTGCAACCACTCAACCAGTGTAGTGGCAAAAAAGATGTTTGCATAGTTGTTAATTCATAAAGTATACTTGTAAAGGGTGGTATAACCAAAACAAGCCATGTGGAGTGGTATACGACTGACAAATAGGTAATGGTGGTAGCATTTGCATGTCACATTTGCTTATTATTCCACACGAGTACAGTTATTGATGATCTAATAATACCTAACTGAATAAACAACCATTACGATTGGAATATTTTGCTGTTACGATTCTATGGCTTAAACATGACATAAAATGTGTCTACAAATGGAATTCAGTTCACTTTTGTTGTTTGCAGTGACTAGGAGAAGAATAATTCTCTATGTACGCTATAGGATTATACATAGAATCCTTACTCATGGTATCAATACGACAATGATTACCTGCAGCTGTAGCATTACAATACAATTTCATCCGAAACCATTCATTCAATTCTACCATTGTATTCTTGTTTAATATCGCGCGTAGAGGAAGTGAGCTTGCATTGTGCTAATTATCACTGCTGTATTCATGAAAACGGAGATGCCTCATTCATAAACACTATAGGTGAAAGCTGAAAGTAGGACGCAGATCATGCTTCAAACTTTGTTGTATTTATGAAAAGGTACTTTTAGCCAAATTATGTTGACACGAATCCCAGATATTTTTCGTATGAATCTTTCTCAGTAAAGCAAACTTCCGCATCCGTGCACGATATACCTGATTTAACTAGAGAAGAGTTTATTTATAATCATTTTTCACTTAATAAATTGGATTTTGTATATCCTGTATTTCAAAAACTCACAAAAGCACACAATCTCAACTCTTATTTTTATGAGCTTGCTGGGCAGGAAAACACCGACCTAATACCTAACTTACATCATTTAATAATATTGTGTTTTCATCTTTAAATATGGTAGGTAGGTGGCAGGTGGTAAGTACCTACATAAAATTTAATAATGTCTTCTCACTTAAAGCTATACGACTGACTTAAATACTTTACTGACTGTATGTAAACATTGAAGATTATACTTCATTTACAACATATGATGTACATACATTATGAAATTGACGTACGTGATTAATCACTAACAGAATATCTGTCGTAAGTACAATATTTACTGATCCAATCTCATAATTTGTTACACAATACCAAATGCTAATGTACAGTAATACACATGTATAGCATAATAAATATACACACTCATTCTGATGTTTTTTTCATTCCTTTAACAAATCAATAATGCCTGAAGTTAGTGTGCCTGTTTGTGTTTCCATTTAATTTGCTGTATTTTACATCAGAGCATTACCATATGTAAAATTAATCTTGAAGAGAAACTTTTCAATTTCCGGTTCAGTTTTCATGCAGTCAGACACTCTGGGAACACTCTGAAGGACTCTAACTACACAGTTATAGACTGTAATAAATAACAGCAAAGGAACAAAACTGATATAATTAATTCTTTATTAGAAAGCTGTATGCACACAAATATTAATTAAATGCTATAGTATTGTAATTCAAGTAGCTACACATGAAACCCTTTTCTACAGATGATTTATTAGTTGACTACTACTCTATGATGGCACTAAAACTTGCTGCATTCGAAACAATTAGAAAATATTTTTGGAACGGTTGAACTTCTGTCTACTCTACATTTGCAGATTCGTGGAAACTCTAGCGTATTCTCTTTAGTCTGTGAGGAAGTACCTAATAATGAAAGTGCGGTGAAAGCAACATAGTTGATTCCGGTTTAGCAGTCCTTTGGTTAACAGGGAAATGGCAATACTATTAATATTCTATCTGTAGCGGTAATTGTAATGCACCTGAACCCAGCTACTACATAGGACCACACCAAAGTTTTTTCAAGCTCCTACATAGAACTGCATAATATTCTAGTGTAAGCTTCAAATGGGTCAGTCATGCTACGCTGTTTACTGCAATTGCAGTGCAGACCCATTCTACATAATTTATATTGTACCCAAACACGGTCATAAAACTCGATATTTTTTGCAAACAATTATTTCTGAGTCTACTGCTAGTGTTCTCTGTGCAAACAGTAGTGCATAGTGTGTATAAGTACTTCCACATACAACGAAGTGGCGAATGCTTCTTTTCAATTGTATGCAATGCATTATACACAGGAGGCAGGCCAGCTGTACTTTTAACAGTGGAACCACCACACAGTAACAGTAGAAACATTTATAGCCTTGTAAAGTTTCTTGTGTGTAGCAAATTCACAGCTCAAGCTGTACATAAGAGCAATTGTGTGCTACTATGTACGTGATCTAACAATGCTGATAAGAAAGCCTCTGTTGTGAATAAAGCTGTTTAATGGTTCTGTTTTCAATAAACTGGTGACATTCTGTATTACAATTTTAAACACGATATGAATTAAATATTTATGACTTATTCATAAACAATTCACGAATTCACCTATACTTATTACGGAAATAGAATGTCCAGCCCGACTTAACATTCCCTATTCATAAAACTGTAATTTGCATATTTACAATCATTGCTTTAAATTTAAGTATGTGCCTACCTATTAAATCTCGTTATAATAATTCTAGGTACTAGGTTAATATAACCGTAGGGTTTCTCTCCTATTATACAAACATGCTTATCTGTTGTACAGGGTGGCCAAATTACAACTGATGGATTACATTTACCTATTACAGCTACAAATGACAATGAATGTAGGTGTTGTCGTACATCAAATTAAAGCTAAAGGTTCAAAGTTTTTTTTAGAAATATGCCAAAGCTATATCGGGTGGCTATTTACAGTCCTAATGTATGACATGAGAGTTTATACCAAATAGCGTCATTTCTTTGTTTCTGACTCGACTTTTTAAATCGTCACCGTTGAATCAGACATTTCAGCAACTAAAAAGTTTCTTGAACTGAAAACGAACATGAAAAGAAGAAAAAGAAGCATAAATTTGTTTACCATGGGGAGAAAATACACAAAAGATCAAA
>JAQFYB010000406.1:0-56582 GCA_034694085.1 Pogonognathellus longicornis
CCAATTGACAGATTTTCTGACACTGTGGGAAATGACTTCATCGTCGATGTCATCGATAGCTCATCGAACCGATAGCTCATCGAACCGATAGCTAATCGAACCGATAAATGCTTATCGGTACATCGATACTCAGCTCTAATACAAACTATCTGTAAGGATGTGTACATATGTATGGCATTTTACCCGATATCGAGTTTATTTTTACAAGCTTTAATTTTTATCCGACAAATACAACGAAAATACTAAAAACTGAGCTTTAAATGCGTGCCCCACTCCCACTGTATATGTAGTATTTAGGTAGGTATTTGTTTCTTCACCATCTGCGTTGCATCCCTAGAGTGTGATGAATAAATGACATTATTAGAACCCGAGTGTCACCTAACAAACAACCGCTTTATCTTTGTTTATGCAACTATTATTAGGGTATTCTTTACAGCATTATGTTACATTATACGAGAATGATTGTAAATTACATACAATATTGTATTCTGCCTGTAATTAAACTACTTCTGTAAATAAATACGAAGGCTACAATCTGTATGTGTATTGTACTATGTGTGTAGTTGGATTCACGAGAGAACGCAGACGTCTGTCTGTGGCTTAGTATGTATTATTACATACTACTAAATTACTATTTCTACCTACCCTAGTATAAATGCGTGTAGCTAATAATAATCAATTATGTATACAGCTCTACAGTAGTGTAATAGTACAATACACCTCTATTTTGCTTTGCAACTGGTATTCTGTTGTGGTATTTCTATTTGAGGGTAGAACTACTAAATCTAGTTGTACACCGTAGCATTAGGTAATACTAGTAGGAGGGTAATAATGAAGGCGTTATTCAGAGTGGTCGCCATTGCATAGATCAACATCTAGGTGAAATCATTGAATTCCCACGAGAACTATCTTTGTGTACACAGGACAAGGAATTGTTTCAAATGACGACTACAAGTATAAACGCAGTCTCGGATACTATATACAAATTCAGATTCAGAATAGAACTCAATCTGTTTTTCGAACAACGAATGTAAACTGGAAAGGGAAACGAATAACATAGAGAGAGACTAAGAGAAATGGATAGAAAGTCTGTATCTCTGTGTGTATTTTGTTTGCACGGGAGTAGTTTAGTGGTGAAATTGGCTTTAGTTGGTCGTTTTAACATTGCATTGTTTCCACTGTGAGATTTTACTTTTCAATTCGCTTTGTATTAGAATTTCCTCTCTCCTCAGTCTGTACTACGTTTACATTTGCAATTCACGAGATTGAAGATGAAACTGTGTAAATATGTATAATATGGGTTTGTGCATTTGTACATTATGCATAGAATATATGGAAAGTTGTGTTCTACAGCATAATACAACTTGAAAGTGAAACAAATATGTATTGTATGTATATATGGATGTGTATTGATAACTTCTATAAACTTTCCTACACTAACCAGATTGTATTTAGTGTGGTTTTGGGAATGCGTGCAAACAAAAACAGTTACAATCCAAAAAACAGGAAGGCAGAAAATGTCACTTGACTACTACATACTAGAAATACTATGTAGTATCTGGAGTTGTATTGTTTTATAAGAATTGTATTGTTGTTTTTGTAGTGGTAACAGAAACTGATTTTGTTGTGATACAGAATAGCAGTAAATTGAAGTAGCTCATGTTGACTCGAATGTTCGTATTGTATTTGTATTATTATGAGAATGGTGACTGCTGGTGTACATTGTACATACACAATCGATGGATTATACATACAAAATGTAAAACTTTTCCAAACTACAGTCGGTGGTCTCATATTCTTATGGAGACTGATCATTTATGGCGATTTTGTGTTTACTGCTGGTATGTGGTGTAGTAGTACTGTAATACATATGCAGGTGATGTGTTGTCTCATATAATATTAATATCCTGACAGCTAGCATTTTCAATTAAAGTTACTAACGTATTCAGATGATGAAGTGGGATAGCCATTGCCATTATCCATTCCATTAGTATTACGAATTTTACACTTTTACACTTACCCAGGTAGGTTAGGTATGTGGTATGTGATAAAGTAATAATTAATGAATGTATTGTTTTGTTTTGCATTCATAAAGTGTCGATATTTCATAGTACAATGCGTGAAAGAGCAAAAGGTAACGCAAATATTATTAGCACCAAAAAATCTAGACGTAATATACAGTATCATACACTTCTATTTAACACAAAAACATGAGATACATGCAACGAATACAATGATAAAGAATGTAAATCCCACAATATATAGGTATGTGTGGAACTTACACAGGATATGGATTAGCGTTTCAAGCAGGTCTAAACGGAGTAGATATGAAAGTTTTGGACCTTTAAAGGGTTATTGAATTTGAATTGTGGAAATACAGCAACCAATGGAGCTATTTAATACTGTGCTATGGGAGCGAATGAGCACGTCAGCTTACAGACTGGAAACCATATTCAATGTTCTTTCCGTAGGTGCTGTATGGATGTGAATAAATCCGGTTTTAGATATTTAATATGGCAAAAAGTTTTTCAATGAATGCTTTAGATTTTGCAGCAACGAGGTATTTATGTTGTGTCCCTACACAATTTGCGCTTTCCAGTATCCTGTTTTTATTTTACCAGTTTCATTAGTTTCATTCCAGCTTTTCAAGAATTTAAAGTTTGCTGTATCAAATTAATTTTATTTTATAACCGAGTTTTGCAAATCTCTATTTACACGTATACGATAGGAGATAGGACTGTCACCTGAAGAGTTGGTGTTAAGAATTTATATTTCCAGTTTCAATAAAATTGAAGTTGACTTTTAACCAAAATAGCCATTTCTTTTCAAAAGTTAAAAATATTCATTTTCAATTTATGGCTCCTTACTGTCCTTACGACTAGTAAACTGAAGAATACGGAATCGCGTTTTTGTTTGTTATCTCTGAGACTGTCAATCCTTTTGTATGTATCATGTAGTATCATCTTTTCAATTATGACAGATGCATATTGCATACCTAACAGGATTTGAAACTCATTTGCAGATAGATGAAAGTGAACAAAAGTGAATGTAAAGTAAAGCAGTTGATTAGGTAAAAAATCGATGCAGAGACATACGTACACATCGATTTTTCTCTGAGTGAGTCTCATAAGCGGGAAACTGCTATTCTCAACACGTTCTGTACTATAATATATTGTATATATTATATTATTATGGGAAATTACTTGAGTTTATACTTTGTGTGTCTACACGACGATAGTGCTCACACAAACAGATGAAGATGAAACTGTTAATGGCCGGAGGGAATATGTTTGTTGCCATAAAGGCGTCTTAGCTCAAAGTAGAGCTTCAAGTTTCTATTATGCAAAGCATCATTATAATTGTTATATCACATTATATCCGCTACCATCATACATAACAGATAAAACGATACCAAGATGTTACACACGACAATATTAAATTGACACGTAAAATTCCCATTGCACTATATGTATACTGTATGTATGTATTATGCTGATGTACATTGCACATACAGATAGATAGTAATATTTTTTAGTACACCACAAATGTTATAGAATATAGTATTTACGTATCCACCTGTGTGATAACGGAGAAAGCGGACCAAACTTCCCACTATCTTCAGAGTTACGATCATCACAGCCATTTAACCGTCCCATCAACTTTGCAGCATGAGGCATGGAAGACGAGTCTCCGAAAAAGAGTTTCAGACAAATACACTTTCCATAAACTTAGAAAACTTATACTCTGTGATGTGACAAGTAAAAAGCACAGGAAGCCACTTCTACCACCAGCCAAGAGTAAACTCGAGAGAATTTCTTCTCTCTTTTTTGTTTCATCTACAACTCATCTCATCATCCTTAAAATTACTTCCCATCTTCGCTTTATATGTATACACCATAACCTTCTAATATACCACTACTAATATAGCACTTTCCTTCCAATTTTTTCTTTACCTCCTCACACACACTCACTCACATAAGTCCAGAAGAAGCAAAAGTCGTGCTGTGTCAACTCTCTATTGCAGCAAGTTTGCATTAGTGAATTGCACCGGACGTTCTTGTAACTCTCTGTATATGAATCCATTTGATATCTATCCATCTCCTTCACTTTATTCGCAAGCAAGCAAGCAATGTATAAAAGGCAGCTCAATTCTTTTACTTACTTCATTCGCTCTCCGATCGATGTTGGTATTGAAGTATGGATCTAATATTATATAGGATATAAAGTCTAACGAACCATTCGAATAATATAACGTTGTTTTTCTCCATATTACTTATAAGGTACCTAGTTCATCTGTAGGTATCTATAATAATGCATGGGATTAGCAGAAAGCAACATAGATATGGTACATTGTACTATGGAATAGAAAAGTACATAATACCAATACTAGTACACAGTAGGTACCTTTTTTCTGTTTAAAGCGGTGTTTCTGTGTATTGGTATATTATACTGTAATATTATAAGGCTGTAGCCTTCGGAGGAGCACCAGGGCATATAACCCTATCCCCGGAAATCCCAGAAGAAAGAGGTTACTTTGCCATAAAATTACACAAATTTGCTGTATTTTTCGCACAACGCACAATTTTATGCCTTTTAGGTTGATTTTGGACCAATTAGCTCGATTTTTTGCCCTGCGAGCAAAATTTTTCATTTATAATAAAATTCAGATCCTGGTGCTCCGAAACCTAATCCGGGCTACGGCCTTTTATGATGTAATATGGATTTCATTCTGTATAAGAAACTTTACAAAAAACCTACGCCTACTCGTTCGTAAAGTGTATTAGTGCATTTTTCTGTTACAGTTTTCTTTCGCCATAGGTTTTTAGACATCTTTAGTGTACTTTACAATAGTACTATCTACAAAGACGGCTCTGAAATGTAGTCACAGATAGAGTTGGCATAATATACGGCGTGTGTGTGTGTACGTATAAGCTTTTCATCTGTATTGTTTTCCTAGTGTATTGTACCATGCATTTATGAGTATACAGTTAAAGCAACTAAAATTCTTTTATTATAAAGAAGAGACACAAAGAGAGTATACCTATATAGTATATACCTATGTGTGGCCTTACCTGTACTTGTTGTGTATAAGAAAAAGTGAAGGCATAAAAGTTCACAGGGAAAAAATCTAGGAGTACATGATGTGACGCTTAGCATTTGTGTTCAAACCCGTTATAGAGCATGTATTCAGCAGTTTTAGGAGTATAATAATATAAAGGTTTTATATTTCATGACAGTGTTTGATAGGTACTACGTGTATTTTGTTAGGTTGTCTACTTTGACAGAGTGAACTAAGAGGACTGTGACTCGTCTTTCCTCCCGAAGGTATCGTCAGCACTTCACTTTCGTAATTCTTCCGCTGTATTAAAGTTTGCCTTTGTATTGTAAAAAGCAAAAAATATGGATCTGTCTTTCAGTTCAATGTAAACCCACATACTACAAAAGTGTCTCACTACCGATAAAGGTAGTCATACCTGCAGGGCATATACACATACATCTCTTTATTATCTGTAGGTACTATCCGTATTTGTACTATTGAAGAGAATTGCTGGTATTGCTAAAAAATATATGTTTGTTCATTGTGAAAGCATTTGTATCTTACAAACTTAACACTTTGGAAAATTTGACTCGGTACAGATAGGTACTCAAGGATTCACTTGACATGGATGAGGTAAATGTATGCTATAGTACCCTTAGGTATATATAGGTAGATTGAAAAACGCACAGACAGGCAAATAGATTAGTTGAGGAAGAATGGGTAATGTGAATGCAAGCAGTTTTGAACGAATTACTTGTATGTGTTAGTCTCATGCAGTTTGTTTGCTTTAGCTTTGATAGACATACATACATCTAGACAGTCACCGTGTGTGTACTTTCAATACATTTCCATGCTTTCTTTTCTTTATTTGCTGTGAAACGAATTTTATCTAATATCATCTTCCTCCCGGCATATACCTAACCTACCTACCCACTTTTTTACTTTATCACAACCAACGAAACTTCAACTACGTACTTGCTTGTTTCTAAACTTTTTCTTTTTCTTTTCACATCACCCTGCACACTGTACACACAACAACGGAGGTGGAAATGTAGGTGTGTTCGGGTTTCGGGAAAATTCGAGTTTTGTAAATACAGATACGACATTCATATGTACATACATTTAATATAGGCACATAAATATAGGCAGCCTTTTTAAAGTGTTAGTGTTTGTATTGGATGAATGTAGACAAGGTATACATGTAGTAGGCATATGGGAATTATTTTTATTAAAAACTTGAGTTTTTAATATGTACCTTACTTAGGTATATATGGTAGTGTGGTAGAAGTGTTTTTATTCTAAAACGTCTCATGGCATGATGCATGGGTATAAGTATATGGAATGTGGTTTATGAGTTTAGTTTACGGTTCTGTAGCTACATATGTCTATGCGTACACAAACTACTCAACGAATCCATTTGATGATGATGATGATAACCCTAAAATTTCTTTTGAAAACGATTGAAAAACTCAATTTAAAAAATTCTCTAGTCTGTGCTATAATAATGTTGCAAGATTTACACTTAAAGTTTTTTCATTTTTATTTGAGTGCTGGTAATGGTAGCCTAGGACTAGACTAGACTCTGAAGCAGTGTGTTCGTGTGGGTTTACTTTTAAAAGAGATGTGTAGTAAATGCAATGTGTATTATGGTCGTCCACATCAATTCACATAGGATCCACTAGAGACCTAATGAATACTAACGTTCCTGTTTGTAGTCTATGTAAGTGTAAAGCACTTATTGCATCAACATATGAGCTTTTCAACAAAGTTTTCCGTCTACACAAACTCTTTCACTTTTTCCATTCGATGTAATGATGTTCTCCTTTGTAACGTGCGTAGAAACGTCGACTTTCACTCAGATTAGACTTTTAGGGATATACCTAGGCCGTGCATGATTCTATGCTGTTTGCATTATACAGAGTGATCGAAAATGAGTGAACATTTTCATCCCAAAAAATATGTAGCGTATCTAAAATCATTATGTAATGTAATGCAATTTTAATACTACAAATTTCCGCAAGCAATAGCAATTTACTGTATTTTTTTACTTCTGCCAGCTGATAAATATGAAAAATGACGATATTTTAGTATTCTGTTAAATCATGCTGTCATATTTAAATAAATGCCTAATCAATTAATACACCTACATCAAATTTTATACAGGTCACGCATGAACAATTTTATTCAAAGTATAATGTAAGATGACTGCGCTGAATTATGTTAAAAGTGTGGCAACCATAGAAAATTGACAAATATTTATTGCAATATTACACTTTGTATAAACTGTAGTAGGTATAATATAATAATGTAATAAACCCAACCGTTTAGGATGTAAAAGCAATGGTGTATTTTATCAGTGTACTTTTGATGTATTTATATTACCTTTGATCGTAAGCAAAATAATTTACAGAACATTTTTTTCATTGGACCATATCAAAGTAAATTATAAGCTTGTAAGATGAACGCTGAGTTTAAAGTTAATTCTAATTGCACACTGTATTGTATAATTTAATTAAAAATTTGAAAGCTAAACTTGAGATTCTCTGGCTATGAAATGACATATTATTATCAAGGGAAAGCATTACAGAAAGTCGTATTTTGTTAGCATGAAATAGCTCTCCTATGCACTACAAACAAAATTACGTTTGTATATAAAGCAGTAGTTAGCAAAGGAATTTTCCCTGGTCGCCCGAAGTCCAGTTTGTTTTGAAGTGTAAATAGAAATTGGTTTGTATAGAAATGTAAACTACTCGAAACTAAATTGGGTATAGGAGAGTGGTGATGGTGATGCAATGTTGTTTAGTGGTGTAATTTGCACAAGTCTCATCTTTGGTGTTTGCTACAAAACCTGGGGCTGAGCAACAAACACCTAATACCTTTTAACGAAACGATGTGGAAAACTGGCCATTTCCTGCGTTTAGCTTGACTTGAGTGGTCATATACATAGTATACACGTTTCAAAGTTATATTGTTGAAAGTCGTAATACGCCTCGTCTGGTCTTTAGACACAGATTTCTAATGCCCCACCCACAATCACTGCTGCCTCCCTCGAACCGACACAACTCGACTCGAATATTTTACCTTCACTTTTCTTTTCATTCTCCTCCAGATTATCTTGTCACACTTTCAATGTTAAATCTTCAAGAAATCATTTGACACGTTCATATGTACATAGGTAGCCCTTAATGAAAGTTTCTAAGAAATGCTTTCTACTAATTTTATACAGAATACAATCTCCATGCTAATCTTAGTATTGATTGTTCTTCGCTTCAAAATAAGAACCCTGACTTGAGTATTTCGTTACTTGACGTACTATAAATTTAATTACGCGCTGATGTACGAAAAGACAGATTAGTATTTCAAAATGTATGGTGCCATTCCTCTATGTGTAAAGGTATACTGCATTCCTCTACACTGAATTATAATTACTCTTTACTCTTATTATACCTAAATAATTATGCAAGCGTATTATATGTATATGCTTGAATTGTGTCTCAAGTTACATGTAGGTAAGTACTTTGATGAAGGCTCTGCTTAATAGAATGTGATTCCAAGATTCAGTAGGTATTTAATTTAGGTAGAAAAGCAATATTGAAAATGCACAACATTTCTGTGTGTTACAGATCTACTTATAGAAATGCGTATAGAGTATGGATCAAAATAGTGTAATATTTTAAAGGAAATAAATCGTGTTTACGTCTTAGGAAAGTAGCATCTGAAGTAGTGAAGATGAACAGTGAAGTGAGTCAGAGAGCATCTTTTACATTAGCAGAAGAGTAATGTATGTAGAACAAACTGTCACGTCTGACGGAGTAGATCAAACCGGGTCTAAACAAGCTACGACATTAGAAAAGGAGCCAAAGGCAATACGTGAGGATACGTCGTATCTTTAGTGGAATAGTCTTGTGAATCCTTGCTGCAAATTCTTGAGGATTTTCGTTGGTTTTCTCTGGCATTGCCTTAGCACTCTTCCACCCTGCACCGATAAGCCCCTCGGCTCAGAATGAAACTCCCAAACCGAGCCCAAGCCGGGTATTTTCGCTCTTTTACTACAAATACTACTCTCTATGTGTAAAACGCAATGTACTTTCTATCTTCGGTGAACTCTCTGGCTCTGGGACGAACAAAACCATTTCATATCTTGCACATTGAATTCCCTTTACTTACGTACGACATATACACACAGACAGGAGCATTCAAGCCGTGTGTTCAACCTACAAACGGTGAGTCCAATGTAAAACGCAACCTAACCGCCACTCTGTCTACACCTTCTCTCTCATTCTCTGCTGACAATTCTTCCCGTCTCCTTTACATTACATTCGGTGTATCTCTCTCGGTGTTTAACAGAATTCACTTTCTCTCGTCGATATTATTCGCCCGAGCATCTTCACTCACACAATCATACTTCTACAACTTATACAGTAATAGAAACAATAAATATCACTATCACTTTCATCACTTATCTACTCACTTACACACACGTCAATAGTACGTCTATATCTATTACTGAGTATTATAGTCCTTCCTTGTCTTTTTTGCGTTTCCTGTTTATATAACAGTAACAAAGGATATGTAATATCACAGCATACAATTTTCTTTGTCGGTATGTATTCTTTTATTGTTGTGTATTTGTTGGACTCTTATGTGCATTTGCACATTGTGTTATAGATAACAATATGCAACTGTGTTTCTCAACAGAAAAAATTACAGCAGTTTTTGTGCTGTTAGAAAATTTGTCTATACGACGAAACGAGTAAAAGTCTCAAGTTATTTTATACATGCAGTATTTAGGATTATTTTCTCGATTAAATATTATGTACAACAAGTAAACTACAGATATAAGCATATTGTCACCATTCTTTCATTTTGCGTAAATATTTACTGTCCCAGTTGAGTTGATATTGATAAACAGCTTAACAGGTATGTATTATTGTTGCATTTGAGGTGCCCTTTGATAAGTTTCGCTACAATCTTTGCTATAAAACATTCAGTTTTAAGGATAAGGTGGACATAATAATATAAGTTACTAGCGAAGGTGGGTTGAGTGTCTTGGACTATTTTGCTTAAGAAATGTATTTTTTAGAATTTTAGGTGTTGAAAATTCAAAATTATCTTAGTATTGTTAAAATTACATTGCAAATGGTGGAATCTTCGTTGACGCATTGAATCATTTGAATCTATAGGCTTGTTATTCACAAGAAAAATTTTCTATAGTAATCTACGAATATGAGATCTGAAATACTAAAGCTAATACTTTACTTTGATCATAATTTTACTATTACGGCGCCTGAAGTGGCAACAAATATAGAATCAAGGCATTATTAATGAAAATACACAAGGAATGCTTTAGTAGCATTACATTATTCTAATAGTTTGATTTTTCAATGATTTGCTGTTAAAATGTCAAGTAATCTATCATAATTCTGAAAATAAATGGCCGTAAACGACCTTTGTACATTCCATAAGCCATAAGGAAAGCTATTTAATAATACGGTTCTAGTGATTAAGAAACGTGACGTTATGTATACAGTATAGAAGGAAAAGCTTTGCGAACTGTGTAATAGTAATGAGATACTTAGGTATAATGAGAAGATGTGGCACAATACATATTACCTGTATATAACTTGTGTAAAATTGATTCTATTAATGATAGGTATAAAGTATCAATAGCACTGACATTTGTAGGCATCAATGTCTGTTCGTTAGTCCGCTCATGTTTAGTATAGGCATTAACTGCACTGATAGTTTTCGAACGCGAATAAACTTCCATATGCTCGCGTGGAATGCTTGCTGCAAAAACAATCCAGAACATCTTCATACTCGTAAAGCCAAACATTCATGTAAACGTAAACAAAAGATTTGAGAGCAGATTTAGTAGATTCTCATCTTTTGCTTGGATTATGTACTGCTGCAAGTTAAAAAACAACTGTTATACATAATACATTGTAAAAGCAGAACAGACAAGCAAAGCTACTTTGAGATTCGGAAGACCTTAAACTTGGCAAGTTGATTTAGACTGAGAAAGTTGTAAATATTCCTTATAGCTAAATATCAACAGATTTTTGCTTTTTACACTATACTGCATACATTACACAAATACATACAATATATCCAATCAATAATTGATATATGGATACTTAGGTAGTTTAGTTATAATGCAATCTGCCTGTAGTCAAAGAGTAAGGAACACTAAAAACTGTATGTGTCAGTTGAAAATATTATCTACACATATTATGTTTGCTAGTGTACCTAGCTACACATGCTATAGTTCTGCATGCATCTGATTGCGTAGTAAATCCGCAAATCAAAGCAAATTTGAACATAACCCCATCATTTGTTCATCTTCTTAGAGAATATTCCTGGATTCTTTCCAAGTCCAACAAACTTCTGTGAATTAAGACGAACTTTAGCTAGAAACTTAACCTTTGTTGGCAGTTTTTCTACAAAAGGTTACATCTTACATGGTGTAATTATTATTTCGGTGCAAAACTGCTATACCGGTGCAAATGCACTGAACATATTACAAAACTTTTTTGTACATATTATTAGGCACAAGCATATGTAAAAAGAATACAAATATACGAACTATCAGTAATCAATTATTTGCGCATCTTATATCTCTAAATTATTTACCAACAAGCTATAACTACTTATCTACTATGCCTATATGGTGCAATTATCAATTAGTGGAAATATTGATTTTGTCTGTTACTGTTAAAATTAGTGAAATAAAATAATAGTAGTTGTTTCTGTTACTTATTTCTGAAAATTTCTGAAAATAAGTAGAAATGCTAGTTTTGTCTGTTACGGTTGAAATCAGAAAACGCTTCGAAAGGAAAAGGAAAGACTATAATTACGAGTTGCCCTATGGGTTGTTGTATGTAGTAGGTATTTAATTTCTCGAGACATACTTCCCGAAAATAAAATTGATATTCTTACATCATTCAAGTACACTATATATCTTTATACAGTGTATACTGTGTATTAGCAGGACAAAATCCGTGTTAAAATCAGAAGTGCTTATGTTTTCCTGTGTACTGCTGTATTAAGTCACCAAAACTCATTTCCTCCGAAAGTGCTATCGCAGATTTCGTTATTACATTATCTTTCTGAGGCTGACTCAATTACCCTTTGCTCTTTCGAAACGCTAACGTACACGACTATCTTGAACGCATCACATTATCTATCACCCAAGGTTCGAGCAGAGTTATAACATTATAGACATTTTACACTTTCTCTGAACTTACAGTCACCTTAATCTTCTCAACCTTCTATTAGATTAAAACACTTTACGAGCTGAATTTCCGACGTGGAATGAAACATTTGGAATAAATAAGGAAAGACTATATAACATCCATTTCTTATAGACGTAGAGTCCTTGCTTGTATATCAAACAAGGAAATATCTTTAGCTTTGATGCCATAATTGCCCAGTTGAAGACTTTGGTCGTATTAATTCTTGTATAATATTCGAGTGCTCTATAATCTTCCTGGGCAGAGTGACTCTGTCAGAGTTTCCTCGTCCTCAATATTGGGGGCCTAATTTTGCTAGGCAATACATATTACTAACTGTTGAGTGCTTCGGACTCAAATGAATCCGGCTTCATGATGATGCTTGGAATTGCCGTTGCGTGTTTAGTTATTTTTCTCATTATTTTCATCATTCTTATCATCTTCATCGGACAGAGTATGAATGTCGCAAGACCTTAAGAAGAATTAGCCAAGAGCGAAGAGGGCTGCAAGCTGTAATCATGTAGCCCCGAACATAGTAGGGGCTGATATGGGGTGAGTTCAATTTTCAATCTGTCTTCAAAAATGTCCAGATTTATGTAGGTGTAATGTAGAATACTTTTAATACATATTAGGTATGTGTATGTGCTAATTCTTCTTAAAACTATTGAAGTTATCATTGACCTGGCATTAATAGATGATCAGAACTAAAATACAGGTGGAATAAAAAAAGATGAGAGAATAAGATTTGACAATTAAAGGAGTTGTTATAAAGAGGAAAATAATAGTATTAATACTTCAATTAAGTGATTGTAAATCGTTATGCACCTATTGTGTATTTAATTACCAGTATACTGTATTTAAGTGCTTAAATTGATAAGATTATTCCCTCACTATTGCAAAATCTGTGTCATCTCAAGAAATGAGTCGCAGATGAACTTTATTCATTTTTTAAATCAATAATATTCGAATACAACACTACCTCATGTGTTCATGTTCTTAGTGTAATTACAGTCCTTTCCTAATCAATGTGCTAAAATCTCAATTAATTAAAGTACCTAATGTTTAGGATTATATAATTTATTACATTACTAAAGGGCATGTTATATTATTTTGAACGAATTTGCTTTTTCTCGGCAAATCAATGCAATTCAAGTCTTCCTACAATAATGTTAGCTATATACTTATACTATAATACAATTAATCTAATATATTTAAGTTAAAAAAGCAGATGCTACTAATAAGTTTACGTAGGTGCATCTACATAAACAGCTCTAACAAATCACATCGTATATTTATATTAAAGGTTAAGTTGTTCAGTTCAGTACTCTTTCTTTGTATCAGGTACGTTTTAAAAAACAGACATTTAGTCTTTAAATTATTTGTAATTTTGTGAGAAGCTGTATACTATCTGTTTTCTAGATATGCTGTCGCTAATCCACAAAACGGTGTTCCTCAAGCCTAGCTTGTCATAATAGAGGTGGACTGAAATAAATCAGAAAGATTTATCGGGTTTTCATAATATTATGGTTAGCTAGGTACTTTATTATTCCACGTTAGAATACTGTGTCATAATTCTTGAGTGAAACCCACCTTTATTTGACAGAGGTGTGTGTTTCTTGAGGTAAAGGGAAAGTAGGCAGAAATGACACATCACATTCACATTCCCATTGAATGTTCTCATCCCCCTTTATTGCTTTTTAAGTAGAGTCTCTCAACAATGAAATACGAGCGAAAGTCAAGAAAAGAGTTTCTTCAATGTTTTCCAAACGCTCAACAAGATATTCTTGACTGCACACTAAAAGGAGCGGAATCGAGCAGAATAAAAGCAAGACGAATCATTGCTGGCTATAGTAGATCCATTCGTAAAGTATTTTCTAGTAGGCGGAGGTTTAAAGGTAGAATCGGGAGTTGTGAAGTGAAGGTACATCTTGATACTCTTTCATGGTCACGTCACAGCAAGGTATTTCATTGCAAACATTAAAGAAAGATCTCATGCAAATTTGACACAAAAGCTGAAGAGAAATTTCTACGATATATAAAATCCCTCTGGGAAATTCTATGGAATTTCTTCATTTTAAGAGACTGGGGCTAGTGCCACTATCTCCTGATGCTATTCAATTCCCATCCTTTCTATTAAATGGAAGCTACTCGTCAATCCTGTGCAAATATAGCTACATTATACAACTAGTAGAAAGATGTGCACACATTTAGTAAGCACTTGAATAATAAAATATTTCCTTGCTCAGCTTCCTCCCAAATCTTCAGTTTCTTCAATAGCAGTCATATTGAAAATATAAATTGCAACAGACATCAAATATTCGATCAAATCAACAGAAATTTGCATAGCCACACTGAAAAATAAGAAAAGAAATGCAAATAACTCTCTCAGAAATGATTCAAGCGATAGAACTTTCGTACTCTATCTCTATCTATATTTTTATTCCCCAATTTTTACCTAGCAGCTATTATTACACTCATTTGCCAATCAAATCCAAGTCTATATTCTTCGTTTCTCGTTTCGCACAAAGACTTGTTGAGTATATTCATCGCAAAGGGAATACATTATTGTGAAATACCATTTCCTCCCATCCATTTTAATACGGAACAGCACTAATAGTAACATCAATGTAATTTTCTCGTATTGTATAGCATCAGCGTATTTTCATTACGGAATTCTCAATATCTCGTCTATTGTGTCATGTCTACTTGATGTTTTAGTAGTTTCCTCTTGTATAATCTGTAATATGTCGAAATAAATTTCTTTACACTTAAAATTATTACACTATGTGTAGAACACTACATACTGTAAGACTGATTGTCTTTATTTGTGAATAAATCCTGTCGCCTGTGTGCAATCTTCATTAGGAAACTACGAAATGACACTGTGTGTGTAAAGTAGTAGCGTTAAAGTAAATGCTACTGCTTAGAAAAGGTCGGATGAAAATGAAAAGCATTTCCGTCTCTTAAAGTCTTTTGTGCTTTGCTGAAGGCTGAGATAGAAAGTGGAAAGGGAAGAGTGCACAGACATACACAGAGTAAAATAGAGTGGATGAAATTTGATGTCGGGTTGCTTAGAGTAGGAATCTATTGAAATCCTAAGTTGACTCAAATAAATGTCTTTCTCTCTCCCTTTCTTTTCCATGTGTTGCAAATGTTATACTACTAATGGAAATATATTTACTTTACTATACCAATACTACAGAATACACTGATGGCACTATTTTGCAGTATTCAATTTATAGAAAAGGTCACACAGTAGTGCAGTAAGGTAAAACATGCTGTCTGTCTGTCTGTCTGAATTGAATTACTATAGTTTTGTACCTACTAGTGCAATATGTGTTTGTATAGTAATATCAATACTAGCAGGAGGTTGTATTTCCATTATAGATTCAGGAGATGAAACAATTTCGAAATCCTTTTCTAGTACCACATACTAGAAAGCTCGGCTCTTAGCACATGGTATGGTAAATAAGAACTCTGCTGTGAAATGTGTTTCATTTTCTTGATGTGTAGTATATAAATTTCATTCTATAAAGGTACATTGATACAATGTAGCCATATTTATCACTCTAGTAATAATCTTCTTATATCAACGATATTTAATTACGTGCTCTAAAGACGCACTTACGAGTTAAGAGCTATATTTATTTTCTTCCACAAATACTATAAACGTACATTAAAATCAAAATCAAGTTTATATCCAACATTGCCCTTAGAATAAATTATATTTTACTGATTTGAGTTATTTTCATTTTGTAAGTTTATTTTAGACATAAGATTTTCAGTTTAAACCCTACATTGTATTTTTTGAGATCATACTATTATTTTTGGAATATAGAACATTGTAGGTCTTTTAAAGTTCAGCCATTTCAAAAAAGCTTGAGGGTGACCAAAATACTGGAGTCCTAATCTTGAACTTTCAAAATGATGTAGAATGTGTCAAAGACTATCCTTTAACCAAGAAAGCCAATTTGAAGGGAAACAAATGAAAATGGCACAAAATTCGCGCGTAGCGTGAAAAATTTAACATTTTTTACAATTTTAAGTAAAAGTAACGGCTTTTTGGGATTTCAGGGGGTCATTTGTCAAAATATTTACAAAAATGGACTAAAACTTACTAAATATTGACATTTACCAAGAACATCAAAATATTGATAACATTTACCAAAATGCTCGAATATTTTTTATATTTAAAAATATTTGGCTCTTTAAATGCCTTAAATGACAGGAAAGATTGAGATACTAAACCTCAGATGTGTAGAGGAAGAAACGACAGAGTCGGAAAGCAATAAATATCCGCCCTTTGGTGATAAGTATAGTTACATTGCATGGATGCAACATACCTGTGCAAAAGCTTTTCGTGGTCGCTATATTGGTACATCCCCATTTTAGTAGGTATTGAAATTCTGTCAATACATATTCCTTACTCCTTGCTATATACATTACCTTTGAGTTTGTATAGTACTTGTATGCATTAACAACGTTGTAGTTGCATAATGCGCGTATAGGACTTGCAGTGTGTAAAAGGTAGGCTTTCTTTCTGTCTCTTGAATTTGTCTTTCAAAGATATGAGCTTTGAATTGAATTGATCGATATCTATGGCTTAAATCCTCGTTTGTATGTGAGTGAGCATGCAAGTTAGCATTTTGTAAGTGAGCAAAATACATTTCGAAATTTTGCTTTTCATTTGACTTTCACTTGTACCGTGTGCCAATCCCTTGAGTTGCTATACGTATTTACTTGGATTTGCTGACGTCATATGTAAGGAGAGCAATGCTATAAGCTTTCTTTAGAAAATGTGATCTTCTATTCATAAGTACAATTTCAGTCATTTCTAAAATTTCAGCGCATTTTATTGCTAGCTACTGAGTACTGACTGAATGTACCTATTGGGAATTGTAAAAATGTATGTATTTTTATAGCGAGCAATCATATTAGGTATTTGGTATGCAATTTCATGTTGAAATAGAATCTGAGAGATTGAGTAGACTGCTGCGTGGATGTATGGGAAAGTTATTACGTACAGGTGAAGTGCATAGTACTCTTTTTGTTAGCATGGATCTCCCATGGATGTTTTTCTCTTATAAAGCAATTTTGTTCTTGAGGAAAAATCTTATTTGGTCACATTCATTTGACTTGTCGCAATAAAATGGATAATAGAAGTAAGTAGGGAATCGAGCAAGATAAAGAAGAGAAAAGAAATAAGAGGATGAGAAAGATTGGGCCGTTTTGTGTGGACTTTTTGACTCATTTATCTTTCTTAAATCGAGACAACCGGGTATTATCGTCATTGTTCCTGCCCAACCTGTACTATGTTATATGGTCCCGCAAGGATGACATATTATAAGGTAGAAATATATTTCCATTAAGTCAACAGGGCCAAAAACAAGGCGCTTTGTCTTATCTCATACTAGGTAGTTAAACTTTTGCTGCAGGCTTTGCTGTGAGTAATAGAATAATGTACAATATATGTGTGTATGTACATAACGATAAAATAGGGGCACTGTGTAGAGTATTACAAAGTTTCTGCAGTATGTATAAGAAATATAGACAGAATCGGACCCACTATTTTTTATCGGGATATTCTGTCTCGTCTGTCTCACAGTCTCACCTTTCTACTCTAATCACATGGTGAATAAAATAGGCGATTGGGGAGACTAAGCTATTAGGTGACATAATTTTTGACGGTAAATGGAGTCCCAAGTTTCTTTCCCTTTATGTGTAGGTTACGTTACTGAAGAAAGAAAGTGAACAATCATATTGCTACCTAATATTTAGGATAAGTTTCCCTAGGCCACACATGCTTACTGCAAAGGGTACCTATCGTTTTCATTTTCAATATAGGCTTACACAACGCAATATCTCATTCAAAAGGAGTATTACATACTAAAATGTCCCTTTGGTGCTCTTAGCAAGTTTTTTAAATTGTATTAACCTAATTACTATTTATACTATTTAATTACACTAATTAGTAATAGTAAATATATATTTGAAGCATCAGGTACATAATAATATTATATAAAATATAAGTTAAAATAATAATGCTTTCTTTATAATAGTCAGTCAAGTACACGTATTAATTTGGATTTCATGTTGATATTATAGCATAACATTTTATTATGTATGTTATGTATGTGTAACAGTAACAACTGTAAAATATTTTCATAACAAAATGATTGTTGTAATGAATATTATATACCTAGATTTAATACTTTCCAGGAGCATCCATATACGTAACGCAAAATTTTGCACATTTTTGACCCCACCCTCCCCTATGTAACGAATTTTAGCCTAGTGTCACGCTTGGACTAACCCCCACCCTCCCCTGCTTGCTTTACGCGATTAATGGATGCTCTAGAGGAGGGGGATGAATTTCATTTATTTTTGAAATCAAGGACACAGTTACATTGTGCCTGCCCAAAGACACGGTGCAACAATTAGTTCATTATAAGTTTTAAAATATACACAAACAGAGTATGAAACAAATCTACAATATATATGATGTGTATATTTTAAATATCGATAATTTTTATAATTGCCTTTGAATACCCGTACATATCAAATCATTTTTGATATTATTACCTCTACAGCCTCCATAACTTGTCTGCTAATAAATTTTCTTTGCTTAAATAACTATAACATGTCAGTGGGAATTATTTTAATAATGTGGTAATAATCATATGTAAAGTATATTATTGAAACATCAGAAACTAGGTCTAGAAATTAGTTTTCGCAACTATGATTGTGTCATAGTCAATGGATAGCCATCATACAATAGAAAGGATCATATTATGTTTAGTATAAAGCATGAGCTAAAGTTTCACGAATCTTTATTGTTTCAAACTGAAAATCAAGAAAATCTATCTTAAAATGCATTGTGTATAAAATTGTCACAATGAATGGCATATACGGTGTGTTAATCGAGGAGAAGGAAGGAAAATTATCAGTGTCTGAACAGCTCGTCGATTTCGCAGAAGACTGTGTAGGTATGAATATAATGGCATAATAATGATGATACGAATTAGATTGAAGATATAGGAAGTGAACAATACACAAGTATAATTTCGTTTAAATCCAAGACAAGAAATGTATGCGATTTGAAAGAGGCTAAGTTTCCAGTCTTGTGATTAGTATACGAGCTCATTCATATGTAAATCCATTCTAGCATTGCATTGTCTGTCTGGTCTCATCGTTTGATTTTCTTTATCCGTTTGCACTTGTGCGACAATTCTCCACTCAAACCTTCAAAACTGACAATCGCCGGGTTGATTCTTGAGAAAGATGAGACATACAGGCAAAGGCGTATACGATTAAAAGTCATTCAGGACTTAAGCTTATTATAATTTTCATGAAAGTTCTCAATGGGTACCTTTCCCTTGATGATACAGACATTTGAAATTTACGTACAGTTTGCTGAGTACATGCCATCCAATGTCTTGTGTATATTGTGTGGAGGGAGCAAGTGGAATAATGAGCTTTGGGAGATATGCTTTTTATGTCTGTATAGCTATATCAACTTTGTATTTTGCAACTCTTTGCTCTGCCTTAAATGTGTCATGCCAAGTCAATTTCATTTCCATTACGCGTCACAAGTAAAACCTAGTCGAGCGTGTTGATTAAAGTTCAACTGTGAATTCAGCCGTGTTGAGTATGAACTTTATTGTATTTCAATCTCCATTTCCCTTCATACAGGACTATGCTATTTCCTTTTCATATGCAATCTTGATTGATTCCCATTCACATGTTACCTACAACTGAAGGTGTATAGTTTATATGTATGTATGCCTATGCTCATTTAATCTCTAGAAATGTAGGAGCAAAATTGAACATGTTTTTATATAGACACAATCATTGTCATTATTAAGTCTGAATGATTTCTAAAAATGTCCAATTAAATTTTATTCTTTTTGATTCAATATAGTACACTAAGTACACATTGGTTTAGAATTGAAGTGCACAATTATTAACATTTCCGTTAAAGTGGGTCCTCAACCTGAGCTGAGACCTAGACTTGTTGTATTGTAGTTTAGCCACTGCGAACGAAAAGGAAGGAGAAAGATGTGACTAAAATTTTTTAGTGAAAAGAAGGAAAAAATGATTTAGGTATCTTCAATAGCTTGATATAGCATTTAGACATATAGATATGTTCATTGTTCAGTCTATTGTGTAAAAACTGATGTCAATGTGAGTTCATACAAAAATGCATTGTTTTCTATGTAGTACAGCCTAGCAGTCAAATCACTACTGATACTTTCAAAATGATTAGAATGGTGGTGTGTACGACAGTACGACGTGTCGTATAGTCTCATTTCATTTTCTTGTGACTTGACATGAAGGGAATTTCGATTTCCTTTTATTTCTACGTGAATATCATTTAGCTCACAGAAGTTTCACAATGAATGAGATAAAACAGAGCATGAAAAATGTCAGCGTCAGTCATCCAAACAAAAGCATCTTACTGTGCGATACGAATGGCAAATTTTAGGAAATACTGGCCGCAGGGAATTCTTTTTATTCCATCAGTATCACTACTACTACTACCTAACCTACTGCAAACAGTACGTGGTACTTTTCCAAGTGAGGGGACACACTACTGCTAAACTAATGTCTGTTCTTGTGCCACTAAAATCTCAAGTCTCTGAAGAGGCACTCTGCTTAGGATCTGAACTGAATGTGTGTTCTCAACTAATGGTAGTAGATAGATAGATCCAATCCAAGAAAGATCCATACCGTTTATAACAGAGAAAAAAACGAACTTTCTTTTCTGCGAGGTAAAACGAACGACCCAATATCCAATACACTTTTTTATGTTAGTAGATCCACTGCTACTGTTGACTATACTACTACATTATTGAGTATTGGAACAATACTTTATAGAAATGATTTGTCTGTCCGTCTGTTAGGGCGATTATCTCCAGAACAGGCGATAACTCAACAACGAATTTGCGACAAAATTTGTTCAAACTTCTCTTATGTAATCCAGGAGATTTAAAAAAAGTCAAGTTCAAAAATGGGGTCAATTGGTCAACTTTGTAAAACTATTGACAAAACTGAATAGCGGAATTTAGTTTTGCTTAGGTTATAATTTGTCAGTCTGTCTGTCCATGTTGATACAATTGTTGTCAATGTTGACCACAATTTTAACTACAATTTTGACTACAAAGGCTACAATGCTGACCACAATTTTTGACTACAATTTTAAAACCAAATTTGTAACTTGTTCCAGTACTCCGTTACTCTGCTTTACAACAGTTTATTTGTGCTCATATTATTATCACAAATACACACAAAATGCAAAAAAAATCCTAACATGTCCTAGGATGTCAATGAATCATATTGAATTTTACAACTGTGTATTTAGTACCTACAGAATAATAATATTGAATAGGGATTTTTTCATTTATTGTGTACTTTGACAAAAAGTAAATTATGTTTGGGAAGAAACAGGCTGAAATGTCAGTTGCAATTCTGTGGTTTTGAAACTTGGTTGATTTTTTAGTTTGCCCGAGAAAACTTGTCTAGTATACTATAGTAGTAGTAGTAGTAGACCCGACCGAGCAACCGACTGACATAATGGTCTCCTTTGGTTTTGTGTCTACGGTACGTTACGTACACATCGCATCGTCTTATCAATCTAGTAGAATTTCATCCGACAGACACAAACCTCTCACCTTCCTTTCGTATTAATATTTCTCCGTGAGACAGACAGAATGTTGAATTTCGTCTTTCATATCCTTGTACACAGTTTTCTTTTCGACTCGGTTCATTTTATGCCTCAAAGCTCTGTAAGTCTCCTGGTTTCTCTCGCTTTGTATTTGTATGCAGACAGAAAGTGTATAACTAACAGAACAGCCACTGCTTAGTCGTATTCCCGGCGGAACAAAAACTGAGAAAACAGTTGAAAACTTTTCTCCAGTCCTTACCTTGTTTCATCCCCACCACACCACAGCACACCACACACAAGACTTGAGCCATTGTGAGTTTGAGTTCACTTGGCATATTAGACATTATCAGGTTGACTACATACATACTGCCTATATAAATACTGCACACGAATGACTGCCTTTTCTATATAGTGTAGGTATACAATGATAATGTTGACTTGAAAGAATAGACTTTAGTAAAGTAAGTATTAAGGCACGGCAACTTCTTTGACACACTGTGTAAAGACTCTGTGCGTTGTGAAATTGGTCACCCTCTCTGTAAAGCAGGATCAAAGGAGGAAGCGTTTTCAGGAAATTAAATTGAACGTTACATTACATTACATTAGATACGACAACTGTGTACAGCCACGTTATTGGAAACGCTAAATTGTAAAAAGAGAAGCTTTTCCTTTTATTTCAACACTCTTTCTCACTTTCTTTCAACTTCCAAAACGTAACTTCTTTTTCGTCAATGGTGAAATGAAGATAAAGCTTTGTTCCGTCTCGAACACAGTTTAGCAGAGATCTCTCGAATTCCCTCGATTTCCTCTATTTTCCCTGTTTCTATTCTTTACTCTATTATCCCACTTTCCATTTGTCAGGAAAATCATTGTGTAACAAGAAGTAGGTGGTCGTCACTTTCTCTAGGTTCAATATTAACACTATGTGTTGAAAACTATGTGAGGTTGAGGTTGAGTATAAAAGATTGTCAAGAATGTGACATACCTACCTATCTAGGTAGTCTATTATATAATGTAACTTCATAAAATTGGAATTGAGCAACTCGGAAAAACAAGTAAAAGCTGGGCACAAGAAAAGTCGAGTGAAAGGTAAAGAAAACAAGTCAATTCGTCTTACGGCAAATCCAAATCAAACGCTCAGTGACAAAGTGCATTATTATGTTGTATTCCAAAAACACTTGCGACTTCCTGAACTTTTTGTTCCTTTAATAGCCTTTCGTTTTAAAGACAGGTCTGATTGTCATGTTTTATTTTATATATACCAAAATACCTATGTCCAAATAAGTAGGATATGCTGCTGTCAATTGGGCCACTTGGAGAAAAATACACCTAAAAGTATTTCAAGCCATCGAGGTCATTTATCGCATAGAAATACGTATACATACTACATACTATACTTGAATTACTTGTTAATGAGTCTCATTATGTAAGTCTCATTATGTAAGTCTCATTATGTAAAAGTATTAACTAAATAATTCCTTTCACAATTCACCTTTGCTTTAGCTTTGCCTTTGCAATTTAGCTTTAAAATTCCTTATATGCCGAAACTTTCCTTTACAATCATACCTACAATAAATTGGATTTTAACACAAACTGATTTGAGTTAATTCTTTGTTTTATTACATCGTACATCATTTTAGTGTCTTTTTAACTACTGTACTCGATGGGAAATAAAAATAAAATACTTACCTAAGTGATTATACAAGTAATCAGCTTAATGTGTCGTAAAGGTGGAATGAATTGTGTCGATTCTGTTTACTACAAGGTTTAAGTACTATGTATTGAGATTTACATGACGTCAATGCAATGACCGCTTGAGTCAATAGAGCTGTATTGTAGCAAGCGTAGGTCAATCCTAGAAAAAAGCGATATATATTAGGTATATAGAGAAAGAGATGAATCTCGTGGGTAAACGGATTGTAACGGCAAGGCAAATAAATTGACAAGGGTCAGGTGCCTTCTCTCTCTTGTCCCTCTGTATTTCCCTTCTCTTTTCACAAAGTTCAACTAAATCGATGAGTTTTCATGGTTCGTCCGTCTTGTTGAATCTCTTTGGATGTTGTTGGTTTAGTTCTGACTGTTGGCTTCTTCTCCAGTATTTAGACTTTTTCACACAGCTCCACATCCATCCATCCATCATTGTATTATATACTAGTTGATTGCTACTTGAGACTGCTATATACACACAGTACCATTTTCTACATATGCAATTATACTCCTAGCCATGTCCATTCGTATACATACATCCATTTATTATTTGAACGTGTAGTAGGACAGCAGGATATAAGAGTACAATATAATGGGGCAGTGTTAGTGGCGCTAGTAACATTGGAAAATACGACATTGGAATTGACTTTGATTTGAGTGGAAGTTGTCATGTCGCTGGATGGTGAATTGAGTTGCAGCTGGAGATTGAAGTTTCATTCCATGTCTCTTTGCAATTGAGCTTAACTCTGGAGAGATTCACTCAAGCGTTATACGGACAAGTCCCCGGGCTTTGCACAAATCCAATGTGCTTTCTCCTACTTCTTCGTATGTATCGTACTATTATTGTACTCCCTGCTAAATATATTATACGATTGTATTAAACTGTATAACTCTGCTGTGATGTATATATTGCATACTGGTGTGTATGTGTATAGGTACAATCGGTTTATACACAAGTAGGTACAAGAGTACGAGGAAGGACTCACTACTTAAGGTGACGCGTAAATATTGTCAAATAAGACATTACTGCGAGGTTGTTGTATATACGAGAGTCCACGAACGACTTCACTTACTACAAAAACAACCTCTTCACAAAACTCACTTCACTTGAAATCAAAGTTCTACAGTTTGCCTGTATGAGCCTGTATAGATTCCAATAAATTGCTGTATAGATTCACATAGGTAGGTATTTGTTTTCTCACAACAGTTAGTGTGGAAATTGTAGATGGTTCGATTTCTGTACATCTGTCCGTTTTCAATTTTAGTTCTAAGATGGATGTAGTATGTAGGTGCTGTACTACTGAATACAGTCTGCAAAAACCTGAAGCTTTATGTAGGGAATGCTAAAAATTTATAGAAAATGTGGCATTTTTGTTTCATAAAATTCTGTATCGTAATTTTTTATAGCCTACCATGTAGTATGAAGGAATAAAATGGATACCATTAAAATTTGCAGATAGAAAGAATACAGAAATTAATTATAAATGAAAATTTTGCTTAAAAACCAAAATATTTAGCGAAGGAAAAAAATTTGTTTTGCTTTTGCTTTTAATTTTGTGTTTATTAATCTGTTGGATTAACCGTGAATAAAAATTGTGTATAATGTTTTATTACAGATGAACCTGAACCCAATCAAGTCTTGAACAATAATCGTAAGAGCCCTTCTTCGTCAGTCTCATCTGCGGTGAAATCATCCTCTCGGCCCTTATCCTCCTCCGTAGCTCAGCAGAAGGCTCGCAAGGGCGGAAGTAATAGCAGCAGTTTGAGCAATGTCACTGCTGCTTTTACTCCAGGCTCACGCGGCTACATCAGCACAAGAATAACAAAAACACTCGTTTTGAATACATCATCCTCTGCTCGTAAGAAATCCCACCAACCAAGCATTATTTTCAATCTGAAAGGGGCAGCCATTTCTGATACGACGTCGTCAACTGCCTCGAGTCAATACAATTACAAAGCTCAGAAGAGTCCGAATCCGAAGGACAACCCAGCTCATTATTTCCAAGCTCTCACGTCTATTTCTGCTCCTGAAAGTAGATCCAGTTCAAATTTAAAATCAAGCCCCTTTGAGAAAAAACAGCCTTCTTCTTCTTCTTATAGTTCTTTTACATCCGCCCCAACGACTACAGAAGCCAGTCCTTCGTACAAAGATGCTCTCGCGCGAAGGGCTCAACTACAAATTAGAAGGGACTTGAGTCGCCGTATTCTTGATCCGGATGCTGTCCTGAATGACGAAGGGGATGATACTGCTACCAATCCAAACAGTAAAACATTTATTTCAATTTTTGCTTAAAATTATCTTCTTTTGTCATTTTAGCTTTCACATAGAGAAAACTGCATGGGGTGAAGGAAGATTAGATGAAATGAAAATTAATATGGTTTATATTTTTAATCGTGTTATTTTTTAGGCCCTCAGTGTGATCGAATTTACTTGTCAACACCAAACGGGATCCGAAATGGAACCTTCGAATCTCCAACTCTAGTGGGAGAAGACGGTCGCTCGCTCCAGTGCATTTATATTTTTCTGGCCCGTCCAGAAGAGCGAGTCGAAATAACCTTTACGCAGTTCGACGTCAGGGGTACCCCACCAGAGTAAGTCCCTCTCCCAATTCTAATTCGTAGACGCATAGCAAACTTTAAATTATATTACATATATATAACACCTTCCAGATCCTAATAAGCCTTTCGAAACGATATAAAACTTTAATTTTATTCGGACTCTCTAATAAACTTTATAATTTAACTTATGAAAATCAGTTACAACTCACAACTATGCCATTCAAGGCCGTATAATGTAGGATTCCATTTCGGGAGGGGCAAAATATCAACAAGATGTACAATAGTGTCTGTTATCACGCGTAACGTGAAAAATTTGAGATATTTTAAGCCGAAATCAATCTAAAATGCATCAAATTCGCGTGTAGAGCGAAAAATTTAATATAATTTTTGTACTTTTTTGGTAAAAGAACCTATTTTTCCGATTTCGGAGGGAGCAATTGCCCGCCCCCTTAGCCCCCTAAATACAGTTTCAATTCATTACCTGCTCAATATTTGACAAATAAATATTGTTCATGATAACTAAAATGAGAAGTCTTTGTAATTCATCACTGTTGGATTTCTAGATTTGATTTTTCTAATTTTGAGAAAGAATTCCATTTTCTAAGAACATTGTAATATTGAACTTTAGATTGGTATTAGTAATTGTATGCAAATTATGATGGTTTTTGACATAGATGTGTTCATGAATGGGTTGACCTGTACACTGAAGTGGAGGATCCGGATATAGAGCTATTAATTGAAGCTCCATACGGTGGACGTTACTGTGGTAAAATCCCTCCTAGAAAGCGCATCTCTCTCTACGGTGGCATTGCAATTGGGTTCATGTCTGATAAGAACTCTACGGACGAAACTCTGTTCAGGGGAACGTACTCATTCTTCAATGGCAGTAAGCAACATTTTGTAGCTACTACTCTCTGGAACAATTTCTTTAAATGTTATTGTTATCAAGATTATTTTTAAGATGAAAACTTTAAATAAGGAAACTATCCTACATGGAAAACTAAAGTATTAAAGTAACTTCCTATAGCAATATCATAGCGTTTAAATACTTTAGTGTAATGGTTGCTGCAATCTCCGTTTACTAATTTGTTGTAATGTTTATTGACATTAAAATAGTAATAAATGTTTACATCAGAACATCATCAGTAATGCAATATGGATATGGAATCATAATCAAATCAGAATAATTAAATGGTTTGCAATCAGAAGTATAACTGTGTTTATGACAATGTAGGTAAATACGTGGTAGGAACACCCATACCTCGAACACAATGCAGTTTCACAATCCTCGGCACTTCTCAGCGATCTGGTGATCTTCTGTCCCCAACTTACCCCGGAGTCTACCCAAAGCAATTACAATGTATCTACAAATTCATTGGGATTCAAGGCCAAAGGATACGACTGGAATTTCGAGATTTTGACCTCTTCTATGGTGGCGCTCAGTAAGTACCGTCACTTTAACAATTCAATCAAAATACATAGAACTTTGTAAATAGCCCTAGGTTCATAATATGCAAAATGCAACACCAAAGTTCAATCAATTCCCGATGTATACCTACATTTCTCCCCAACAAAGCTTTACATTTAACATAATATATAATATTTGCAAGTGTCTCAAACTTCTCCAACGTGTGCTTAATGCTATTACGTACATTCAAACATTGAGAATTCAATTTTGCAATATTAACTAAGATACATAATTTAATTCAACACAATCTTCTGCGCAGTTACAACTTTTTACACTCCAAACATTGGCACAGTCCTTCATTAACTTCAAGTATTCACACAGTAACTACAGATAAGTTCATTTGTTGAATAATGCATCATGTAATATTATGTGATACAGTATTTGCATTTGGTGACAAGTTTAGATCATAAGAAAATACTAAGAGTTGGGTTGTATACTTACTGCTGGGAGTTTAATTGTTGACTTCAGGGGTTCTCATACTCTTGAACATGTGCACAATACCCCGTAAATTAAATGTTGTATTGCTTTACTGTGTAGTGTATAAATGTCCATATTAAACAGTATGTGTTTTGTATGAGTTAAGTTTGTTGAGTGACACATCAGTATAGTGTTGCTTTATTTGTTTATGACAGAACAACTAACTATGGCACGTAAATATAAACAAAGGAGAGAGTTTCTCTTGCGTTCTTGTCACGAAGTCACGTTAAGAATGTGCGAAATTGAATTGAGTCATTTTGTTTGCAAGGTTTGTCTGAACACTTTAACACAAAGTTGTTTAAAACCAAACAAACAATATAGCCCGGAGATGAAACAAATAGTAATAATAAAATTCTCAACTAGTGTGCATAATGAGACAATGTGCATGCAGCCCAATCTTGTTATAAATCTCATCTAAAGAAACATTTAAACATATTACGAATCACACTATACGACTGTAAAAACTTATTTCGGTTATTTTAATGATATCCAAGTTGCATGTAAAGTAGTTACATACAGTACGTACTACTACTATAATAATAGTCAGTGTGCTGAATTTAAAGCAAACTAATTTGAGTGTTATTGTATTATTCTAGCTGTCCCTTTGACGATGTCAAAATCTTCGATGGAAATGACACAAATGCTCGCGTTATAGGGACTTATTGTGGTCAACAAAGGAATCTCGTTATATATTCGAGCGAACATCTCATGCTCGTTAGTTTCACTACCCTTGATAGAAATACCGAAGCTCAAAACAGAGGATTTAAAGGCGTATGGGAATTCTCAGAGAGTTTTGTCAAACTAGGTAAGTTTTACTGCTCCATTATTTCAGATTTTCTTATGTATTTAATGAAAATCCAATACAACTAAAACTATATAGCATATGAGTATTATGCACCTACAATATAATTTTAATGAATTAATTCTGTGGTTAAAAAAATTGGATTGGTATAAACATTATTCTTTAATTCATAATATTATTATGCCTGTGTATTGGCATTCACAATTGTATACAGAAATAAAATATATCCATGTATATAAACATATTCATCAAACTGTTTCATTCATGAGTCCGCGTTCGAAGAATGAAGAACTGGCCAAGGAAACGTAAAAGAAGTTAACAAGTCTCTTAGGGCATGCTCTTAAATTACTAATTACTAACTTACTTATCTTAATTATGAGCACACTTTTGTGTAGTATGAATTTACTAGCAACTCGCTCGTTTTACTTTACTATTGCTATTGGCTCCCGTGAGTCAATTTTCTCCGTCTATTGAATCTGATAGAATGAGCTAAGAGAAACACTTGAATTGAAGTATTAGTACAGGCAGGCAGGAGCACGATGAGTGTGTGTGTGTCTTTGATGAAGGAGTCGGGTAAATTCTCGCGAGAAATATAATAATGAATGTTTCTCATACAAGCAGAATTGAACTCTTTTAATCACGAAAGACTCCATGGTGTGTATTAGTTAGGTTTACTTGAGTTGTATGCTAGTAAGGCAGTAGATAATAAGACATTATATTGGTAGGTTGATTTTGAGCTGCTGCTTCAATGCACCCGTTGTAATTGCCTTGAAACTCTTAAGTGTAAGTGTGTGTATAGTGGTAATGGTAAGTGGTGTAACTACAGTATGGCGTATCTAACTAAACTAAAGCTGTCTCAAGTGTATTACTCTCACTAAATAGTAATTTGCGATATCGTTTGAGAGTTAATTAGTAGCTGGAAGAGAAGAAGAAAACATCTTGATGAGTATTTGTAATTGAGTGGCTCTTTCCAGTAAAAGAAAAACTCTAGTATAGGTAAGTATTAATCTATTAGCAAATAGTGAAACGCAGCAAATCGTTTTATTATTGTCTAAAGTGAACCTGACTCCAGCAGTCTGTATTAAAACAACTCTCATGAACAAGCTATGGCAATTTTCCAATCTGATACGCAATAACTTAATCAATATCAATTTGCGAGTTACTTCTACAGGTTTTTGCTACTTAATTCGATTCTCAGTTTTAAGATAAGAAATCATACTTGTATTAAAGTTTACAATTTTTTACAATTAGCTTAATATCTAAAATATCTGATGAATAAAGAAAGTAGTGTTTTATGAGTAACTTACTACATACTATTGCGTTACATATTTCGTACATGTATTTACATGTACAATACACATGTCTCCCAAAATTGTTGGTTAATATAATAAAGCTATGCTTCGATCGAATTACGAATATAGTAGTTTGACATTATGAGTGAAAGCTACAGGGATAAAGATAAAGAGAAAAAGAACGTAATATTGAGTTTCATGTGGTTTGTTGACTCAGGAAGCTCCAAGAAGGTTTCTTGGACCACTAGTTTTAGTTGGAGTGGACTGTGTATAATGGAAAAGAGTAAAAGAGAAAAGATTGGCCTTATTAGTGTTGTATTAAAGCTTAAAGAGGTCAAAGAGTGTTATGGAGTTCTATTTAAGTAGGTAAATGGCAGTTGTGGCAGATTGTTTCCTTTTCTTTACTTTAGACAGTAGCTATTGTCTTAGAACTGACTCCTTAGTGTGTATTGCATCTAAGTATGTGTATATGTAGCACACTACAACTACGTGTTCAATACAGATAGGAAATGACTGTGTGGTGTGTTAGACACTGCACTCACTCTCACAAAGTAAGTTAATTCACTGTGAGTTGGCTGCTATTATTTTAAAGAGCACTATTGCTACAAATACGTACAATTATTATGACCACTACATCTTTTTTGTAGTACCTATAGTATAACTGTTAGCGGTTACTGTATACTTTAATATATATGAGTATAATAGGAGCAGTGTGTTGTGTGTTAGAGATGAATACTACTTCCCGTGACTATGTTCCCTTCACATCACATCAGGTAAGATTAGACACGGAAAGAATTCCCTAATGGCCAGCAAGAAAAAACTTGAGATGGAGAGTTGAAAGGCTTTTAGGAAATAGCAATAGGAAATTAAACGGACACGTCTGAACACTCAACTCTCTCTCTCTCTTTCTCTCGTCTCTTTCTTTATGTCCTTAGTTGCAGTTATTATGAACTGAGTTAGACAAAAGAAAAAGGACCAGACCTTCTGTTGTAGATTCGATGTCGACTACGACACAACTTTAGTTTCTTTCTTTCTGACAAAATGCGGGTGTTCCATTAACACCAAACTCGATTGAACATCAAAGAATCATGAACTAGACTCTTTGTGCAATTGAAACTTATGTAATTTGTGGTGGGAGTAATCGGAGAGTTCAGCAATACAACATAATATGAGACAAAATTAAAATTATGCAGTATCATATGAGTTGTAATGTAATTAAGAAGGAAATTGAAAACATTTTTTGCGTGAGACACAATTTAGTATTGTGATTGATTATACTATATAACACTTAAATAACTTCAGGCATAAAATAACTTAATAACTGTAAAAAAACCTTGTACTAACCATCTGTTAAATTTAGATTTACTACAATATTATATGCATCAGAAAACTGTTATGAGACTTGTTAATGAAGTTACAAAATATAATCCGCAATTGTGAATAATATGGAGTTTATGGAGTAATGAAATAAAAATTAAGTACCAATCAGATTCGAATAGCATTGGTCTAGTAATAATTTTTCATTTAAATATTAATGTGTTGTATCAGTTTGAGACGATATGACAAAGCATCGCTGTCATAGGTAATTGTAGGTTAATTGTATACTAGAACACCTAGGTATGTACTTCTAGTTGGTCAGATACTACATAAATACCATAAGATCATTGTAATATCTATTTTGTTTTTAAAATCCAATGATTCCTGCTTTCATTTTATCTTTGGAATAATCGATTAAGAGATTTACGTAATTTGTAATGTAATGTAATTGTATTATGAATGTGAGCGTTTGAGTCTAGTTTATAAGATTAAAAATTGTAACTGTTTGATCTGCAGATTTTATTGGCAAAAATGCTGGAGAACATATACTAGGGACAGAATGTGACCAGAGGATCCTTAGCAAGGGACAATCATCCGGAGCTGTCTATTCACCCAACTACCCATTCCCATATTTACCGAAAATTGTGTGTCGTTATTTTGTTTACGGATTACAAGACCCACAGTTTCTTGAGCGAGTTAAACTGATATTTGAAAAGTTCGATGTGGCTTCTGGTTCGAATAACAGCGATGAAGAAGGAAACAACCCTTCGTCTGCTGGCGACAAAAAGTAAAACATTTTTGAGATTTGTTTTTACTTTGATGTGTTAATGCTTGAAAGGAGAGTATGTGATTTTCTGGTGTGATTCTTTAGCCGGTGTGGGGACGGATTTCTCAAGATATACCTGAAGGGGCAGGAAATGATCCAAGCTTACGATAAAGCAGACTACGAATTTTGTGGAAAGGAAGTTCCTCAAGAAGTTGTTTCTGATGGACCGAGGCTGGTACTCGTTTTCAGTAGTGGAGAAACTCAAGTAGGATCTGGATTTAAAGCTAGATATGTTTTCGAAACAGGTCGGATTATTTTTTTACATTGTAACTTTTTATCGCTTTCAAAAACTGTAATATATATTTCCATTTACTTATAACCTCATTGAATATTTGTGAATTGCAGAATACCGAATACCTGGAACACCAAAACCACCAGATTGTCATTTTACATATAGAAGTCTAGGTCGAAAACGAGGCGAATTTAATTCCCCTAGATTTCCTGCTAACTACCCTTCGGATACCAATTGTACTTATATATTTGTTCAAGAACCTAATGAACAAGTTCGAATCGTTTTCGACAACTTTAAACTAAGGGCGGACAAAATCAATTACACTGGAGGAACATATGGGTAAAACTGAAATAGAAATCCGATTTAAAGTTTTTCTTAAATGAAAAAGGAATATTTACATAGCTAATGTAATATTTTCTTTGTTTTAGTCAACTTTGTCAAGAAGACTGGGTTGAGATTTATAACGTACTCAGTAAAACAGAAGACCGAATTGTAGGTCGCTATTGTGGCCAAACTGCTCCGGGACCGATAGAATCTAGAGAACAAGCAATAGCTCTCAAAATACTCCTTCATACGGACGAAGAAGGCGTTTTCAGCGGATTCAAAGCTAGATATATTTATTTCCAAGCTAAATCCATATTTGGAGGTACCAAAATAATTCATCTTAACTGTTTTTCCAAAAACCAATCTTGAATAATATTATGGATTTATCGTATAGTGAAAAATTTATTTATTTATTATTTCTATTGATAATTTTCAGATTGTGGAAAAAACATAACTCAAGCTCAAAGTGGTGTGTTGACTTCTCCGAAGTGGCCGGGCAATTACGATGGCCCATCAAAAGGTGAAGGAAGCTCGACTTGTAATTGGTATCTAACCGTTCAACCCGGAAGTAGAGTAATGCTTCACTTTCAAGTGTTTGCAATTGAGGGCGAGCCAAATTGTGAGTGACATATCATAAAATATATACCACTACATCATACATCTATGTACTACATAATTTGTTTGTAAGTCATTTTTTAAAAAAATGATTTTTTGATGCAGCGAGAGGATGTCCAGCTGCCACAGTTCGCATTTGGGAAGATCCTGACGGTGTTCCAGTAGAACTTTGTGGGGAAGCTCTTCCCTTAGAAAGTAGTCAATATGTGTCGAATAGAAATGTCATGCGTGTCACGTAATACCATTTTTCCATTTAATAAAATGCTTCAGTGATTTACAAATATAAATAAGTGGTTTAAATAGATTCCATAAGCCTGTGACAGTAAATTTAATTCATTTAAGATCAAAATTGAAATAATCCGAATGTAATAATAATACATGGCAGGTTTATAACTGCTGACAAAGCGGTTGGTGCTCGAGGATTTCGTGCGGTGTGGACGGAAGTTCAAGATGGTACTGGAGTAAATTGTCAGTCTTCGTATATCCTCTGTGACAAGTCTAAATTTTGTATCCCAGACAATCTTCGCTGTGATGGAACACGGAACTGTGGTTCAACGAGCACAGACATTGACAGCTCCGACGAATTACTCTGTAAGTTTGCATTTTCATACACCAACACAAATAAAAATAGTTACCTACATAGTTATAAAAAGTAATGGAAGTTATCTATCTACATAGTGCCTATATTTACGAGGATGCACATAGATTATTATTATACACTATGTATAAAGTATTTACTGTTAGTATATATGATGTCTATAAAAGCATGGCCCTATGTCACTGTTACTGTGCCAGATGTACATGTAAGTGTCAAGCTACAGCAATGTGTAGTGTGGATATATATAAATATACAAATCAATGCTAAAATGCTGCTACTATATATGTAGGCCTTTTAGTTACAGGCATAATATATGTAAAACACATTCAAATGCGTATAAGATACAGTAAAACGCATTCAATCAGCTTTTCAATGTTCAAAATAGTTGATGTGACAGGATTTTCATACAAATAGACACGAAACTCGTAAATATTTAATACAGGTTTTCCAGCCTGTATTATTGGTGTGCGTTCTTAGTGCAGTTTGAAGCAAAAGAATGTCGTAGCCGCATATTAATGTTGAAACATCAAATCATGAATTTATTTCGCACTTTACTATTTTCTTTCTTGTGTTCGTTGTGTAACGCAAAAAGTAATTGTATATTACTCCGATTTCAGACTTTGATGTTTTAAATATAAGCATTTCCAATACACACACGTTTTTCACAGTTAAGTACACAGGAATGGCTCTGGAAAAAGCACATTGCACTTGATGTCAAAATTTAGAATACTTTATATTTATAGTGTGATAAAAATAAATGGATAAGCATACAATATTAGTGGTAATGTTATTTTAGAAGGCATTGTTAGTTGATTGATAAAAGATTGATTGTTGTTTGCCCATGTGTGTCTCTCTCGCAGGTAACGGTGCGTTTCGATTTTTCACATCTTGCAGCTGTCTTTTCTTCTTGCCCCGTGTATTGCATCAAATTCTTCCCCTCGTCCCCTACCTGTTGTCAATTCTATTTTAGTTTTACCTTAATTATCATACGGTTCGATCAACATATACCCCATTATACTTTGCATTATATCCGTATGGCTAGTACTTTTGTCTTGCATATTATATTCGTAGGTATATTCACGCTTGCCATTTTTTCTCACTGTCTTGTCCATGTATCTCTTCTGCCTTGTATTTTATTCTATTCTCAATTTTTTCTATATCATACCATTCATTCCTAACTTTTTAAATAAAAAAATCTTTTCAGTTGTATTGTAAGTTTGCTCTGTACGTTTCAACGAAATTCTTTTATCTCAAACAAGTTGCATCAATTATAAGAAAACAGTTAATCTATACAATCTGTAGATAGTTACAAGGAAATGATTTTTAATTATACTATTAAAATCTCTTATGGGCAACTAGATAATTAAAAATGTTTTTTTCTTACAATATTATCAGTAAAAAATTTAATTGAAAAACGCATACATAGGAAAGTCTGTCAATCTTAACACTATGATTTTATTTCAAGTAAAGGATCTTTTATGATTTGCAAATATTTGGCATGGTCTATAAAACTGAATTATGGCTATTATTATTATTTTAATTATGTATTTATATTTTCTTGTTGCAATGTATACTTATATAAATGTGTCTGTTGGTTCCCCTATCTTTGAATTACTGATCTCACACTGATATGATGTGATCTGCCAATTCCATGCAAATGCCATGTCCTGCCAATGCTCTGCCTCACCTCACACGCGTATAAACCTACCAATAATTGTCGCTCACGTTTCGCAAATCGCATTGCTCGTAATGCAAAGCAGCAATCGGTGGTAAGACTTTAAGCTCCCTACTTCCTGCATGGCTATTACTGTTCTCAATATACATTCCACACTTTCAATTATGATACCATGATGTTTTTGTCGTCGTCGTCAGTTTTACAGTGTTTTTAGTTTGTCTTTTTGTGTTTTGATTTTGATATGGTAAAAATGTTTGTATTGTATATAGCACAATGCATTTGAGTTTTTACACACGTGTGTGAATTTTGCGATTCATCAGTCTCACTTTATACGTGTTTTTATATTTGTCATAAACACTTTTTGTGTTTAAAATGTCTATATGTTCCATGCAATTGGTTGTACGTAGTTTTCCCCGTAGAAATAGCAATGACTGTTTTTTGTGTAGTAATTAGTGTGTAGATGGTAGTTGCCCTTAAAATCTGTTGAATATTGTTGTGTGTATGTATTTAGTCTTCAGCAGCCCTAATTGTGTCAGTGTTATTAATTGTAGTACTTTTAGTGTTTAGTTAGTTGAACAAAGTATGCGATTGATTTTGTACTGTTGGCACTGTACTTTTGGTAGTAGTACTATAGTATTAGTATTAGTTTTGTTCGTTTCATGCCACACTGCAATTTAGCGTTAATAGTACTAACTAGCACCAGCCAGAGCATTACGTATGTACAAATTAGTGGTTGACACACACACAAGTAGATCTGCTGGTCGTACGTAGCGTCGTGGACCCTCCCAACTGTTACCACTCTGTCAATGCCACTATCAGTGTGCTGCCATGAATTGCCATGAAACTGTAACGTAAAACGTAACTTACTAAATATTACGTATGTGACCTTTTATGATATTTTACTTTATTAGTCTCTCTCTAACTTAATTCTATACAGTTTGTTCGGAACTTTTGTACGGTTGAAATTTGTAATGTAATTGACCTTGGCTATATACGTTCTTACAGTATTATTACTATTATTATTACCATATCATAATTTTATTAATATCGATATTTATTACTCCTTAGCTATTTTATCGTAAAACTCCTTTTTTCGTATACACAGGTAGTTACAATTATTACTAGTTTGGTTTCGTTGGAATGGATTTTTTATATCCATTTTAGTTTAATTTGAAAAATCAATCTCTTTGTTTTATTCTAGCATTGAAGATTAATATTTTATTTAGAATCCCTTGTTCAATTGAAATTAAAATTCTGTAGATTTTTAGTATAGTAGTATCAGTATCAGTATCCCTTTGTCCTTTGTGGGGATTAAATTTACTACAAACCCATTTCCTTAAAAATGAATGTGATTCTTAGATGTAATTGAAACTATATAGATGTAGTTGTTGAAAAATGTTTTTACATACAAAAATTAGTGAAGAATTATTGTTATTACTTGTAAAATGAGTATGTGGTTATTTAAAAGATGTTTTCTTTACAAGAGTATTTATTACTAGTACTATAATACTTGAGTACTAGAGAGAGTTTCGAAATATTTAATTTGAGGAAATTAAGTATTTTTGTGTTTGTATGTAATGTACTTATTGTTAGTTTAATGATTTTCTGAACTCTTAAGGAGACATTCCGTTAAGATTATATGTATATTTGATTTACTATTATTTTTAGTTGAATTAGACAGGTTGATTATCGGTTCTTAGAGTATTTTTAGTCGTGATGTGGTTATTTAAAGTTTGTTTCATTGAATTGAACTATTTTTTTCAAAAATTGTGTGTATTTTTCTCTTGTGTCCTTTGTGTGGTTTTTAACCGCAATAATTCATACTTATATTTATAGGAAGATTTTAGGAAACTAATTGCTGCCCTTTGTGTGGTTTTTGCTTTTTGTTTTGCAGGTATTAACAATGGAGAGATAAATGTAATCTTTTTGGTGGTGCTGGTTGTTGTGAGTGTGTTGACTCTTGTGGTCATCGTTTGCGTGTGGGCTCAACGAAAGAAAAGAAGGCGACGACGACGTTTACAAATGCGGCGACCGCCCATTCATGTCTGTGACAACGCTGGAGCAAGATTTGCAGCGATGGACAGTGTTTGACTATAGGGCAGGTAGTACTAAAACTAAATCTATGTGTAAATACTAAAAATAACGAAGAAAACTCAACAAAGGAGCAAATAATAACGGAAAGAAAACAAAGAAGATGAAGAAGAACTGAAGTAAACAAGAAACTGACCTTTTACAAACCCTTTTCAAGCAAAAATTTCATAAACAAACTGAAATTCGTGCTCTGCTCTCCTGCTACACACGAATAGTCTCGTATGACTGACTCAAAAACTCAAAAAATTTATGTAACTTACCTGTATACCTATACATTATACCTAAACCATACTACATAATACATACATACCCTAAAATACTACTACTACTAATACTACACATTACAACACAGAAAAAGCAAATTCAACCGAACTGAAATAGGCTGTACCTTAGTGGGCGAGCCGTAAAAAATCCTAACTAATAAGAAATCACGCGTACAATTCTATATAAAAATAAAACACTACGTTGTGATGTTGTAGAGTACATTCTGATACATGCATATACTACATACAAACTTAAATGCAACAAATACATGAAAAAGCACCAGCATTAATAATGTTAACTGCCCATTACAAGTTAAATTATAAAATTTACTCACTACTACTACTACAATACTTATCACAAAAAATGATAAATCAAAACTGTTGTGTGAACGTGTGAAAAAACAACCTTGACATTATAGTGCTGCTACGGACGGCTAAAAAAACACAATTATTACATTGCTGCTATACTACATACATAATATAAACCTCATAAAAACAGGAAAAATACCGTTGACTACGTAAAAGGAAAATTAATAAGAGTGAATAATATATACTGATGATATGAATAATTAATTACGATTAGTACATTGTTAACATTAAAGTACATCAATTTTGTAGATTCATAATTCTACAAGTATGTATGTAATATTTAAATATAACTCCGGAAAAATAAATACCTGTAGATAGGTTACAATCTTACAAACAACAGATACAACTTAAGGATTTCACGAAAACAGATGTATAGTGTAATGATTCCTAAGGAAGTGTGTGTTTAAGTGTGTGAGTCATGATGTAGGTCACAAAATGTGTAAATGAGTGTCCTCGGACAGTTATTGTATCAGTAACACTTTAAGAAAAAATGTTCACCTTTTACACGAGCTGAAATGAAATCAAAACGAATGTCAAACTCATTTATAGTAAGGTTGTGCAAAAACAGGTGAAAATTATACAAGTGATTTTAAGTGTATATTTAATGCTCCATTTTTATCAAATTTCAACAATTTAGGGTAACTTTGTTGTATTTACAATTTACATTCTAATAATACGCATAGGATATGATTACCTATATCAGTCTCTCAAAATATTATTTAGATCTTTAGGTTTTAATTGTAATGCATCGCATTTTTAGTTTTGCAATCTTTTTTATGTACTTACCGGTAGGTTAGGTTTTAAAAAATTAATTCGTTTTCTCATGGTATGACTGTTTGTATGAATAATAGTACATGGTCGACTGAAAAAGTATGCATACTTGTATTGTAAAGGAGGAAAGTTTTCTCTTCCTTTACATTTTGAATAAATTCTGTGAAAAAAGTGAGTGAAAGATGCATGTTGGTGAATGCGATTTGTTGTAAGCATTATATTTTATTAGTAGCATCTCAAATAATTTAATTATAATTGTTATACTTTCAGTATTAAAATACTGTCTTGTATTATGAGTGAAACACACGTAAATATATTAATTGTATCTTAGGCATTGTAAATATGTTAAAAATCTAATTCAGAATAATTACCTATTACAAATAACTACTGATAGTACGTACTATAATAATTTAAGTTCATGACAATTGTGTTCATTCGTTACACCACAAACTTTTCTATCGTAGTACTTGATTGAATTATTATTTTAGTTTAGTAGATTTCTAGGTCGTAAAAGTCGTAATTATGTAGGTATACCAATTTGATAATGTAAGTCTGATGTCACTGCATTAAGTTAAATTAATTATTCATACTACACATACAAAACTTTATCATAGAAAGACTTACAACAACAAATAATCATCTTATCACAAAAATAGAAACAAACGTGTTAACTTGAAAGTATGATGCTGTAATGCTGTATGTTTTTAGGTGAAGATGCAACTTGCATTAATCACATTATATTGTAAGTCACGAAAGAATGCATGAAAAAGGTAAAACTGTGTATTTAGATGCACTTATCACGAATTACTATAGAGTTAAAGCAGCATCCATTATATATTTGTTGTATGGTTTTATGAAATTTTGATTATAATTAAATCAATTGCAACAGCGTGCTTGCCATTTTGAATGTAAGCAAGTTTGCAAGAAAAACAAGAGAGCATGATAGTGTGCTTGTAAGACAGTGAATTAAAAATACTCGCTGAAAATAATGAGATACTGAGGAAAACATGAGAAATTATGCTTCATCGCGCATTGTGATTTTTAAGTGTTAAGAAGTGCAAGCTAAAATACACACGCCAAAAACAAAAGGCTTGTTTTAAGTACATTTATGTACAGCTTATGTTCTTCCATGTAGTCTTTTATGGAACAATACGTAATTCTTATAGACGCGAAGCATAGGGCGACGATATAAAATATCTCTTTGTAACATACTCACAAATATTCTTATTGTAGTCATCTTTTACTTCAAATATTTTATTCTTTAGTAAAAAAACTAATTACTTTATTGCTGCTTGCAATTCTGCTACGTGTATATTACAAATACTTCATCTCGTCATTATTATTATTCTTACAGCTAAAAACTAATTACAATTAAAATGTATATGTGAAAATATTATGATATCTTAAGTAAGCGTACAGATGAATGGTCTCCTAAGAAAGTTAAGAAATAATATAAGAGCATTTTGCAATGAGAGGAGTGTATGAATGTGTGTAGAAATGTACAAGTGCAAAGTGTGGGAGTAATTGTGTAATTTAATGACTTGCAAGGTATATAAGGTATAAAATATTATTATTATGTGGATAGTGTGTTTCATTTGAGTTAAATTATTCTACTAATTGAATTCAGAATACACATGAAATAATCTTACAACGTAAATAGTGTAGCTCTGCCGTATTACAAATAACAAAGTGTGACACAACGTAAATAAACTAATAATTGAAAAGAATGCATACGAATTCCTGAGTGACTACTGCGAGTACTGTTCTTAATCTAGACTGTTGACAATTGTAATGTGGAATGAATTGTAAATGTAGATTTTATAAATAAATTATTGAGCGTATCATGCAAGGTTATTTCGTTTAATTCGTCATGATTATTATATCAACATTAGTTGTTAGTTAGTCAATTTAGTGAAATAGAATATTATAGCTAATAGCTTTCAGAATATTATAGCAAATAGAATATTATAGCTAATGTTTTTTCACTAAGACATTTTTTGTGTTCTCCGTGTACGTGCTTCTAAAAATAAATTAAGGTGTTAAGACAATAAGTAGAAAAGTACCTAAGTACCTACCTAAGTAGAAAATTCTGTAATGCATGTAGGAATTTGTAAATCTGAGCAAGGTTCATTTTGTTAATGTCATTCATTGCATTTAAATGATACACTGAACTGAACTTGTATTGCAATTTTATTACATTTTTAAACTTGATCCTCATCCTCAATTCCTCACATGTTACAGATTGACTTTGGATTAACTTCTAGGTATGTTATTTAAAAATTAATATGAACTATATCACCTTAATGGATGTAATAAGTAAGCACAGCGGTTGGTTACAATACAAAAGTGATAGAAAGAAATAATTTTTTGCACCTATAACTTATAATAAGCATAAAATTAAGGCTGATGTAATTGCGATAATGACCTAGCCATGGACTCTTTCAATAATTAATTTTGTAGCTACATAAATGCATAATATCTAGAACAATATTGGCATAAATGCTGAAGTAGGTACAGATATAATTATTAGTACAATTAACAGTTTAACCTGTGTATACCTTTCAATAGATACAAATTATTTCTACAATTATGTAGTTTAATTTTTTTCTGTTGTATAATTTTTACCATTAAGACAAACATATTTATTTTTGCAGACTAAACGCCGCTTCATTGTATAAATTATAGATCTATTATGCTCTTCTATGAATTCTGTAGATCACGATATCCATAATATGAATTTATACATTGATAGTTCAATATGACCATGTGCGTAGCCAGAGGGGTGCACTCAGTGCACCGCACGTACCCCCAGAATAATTATTATTATCATAAAAGTACAAAAAATCGGAAAAATTTTCGCTGGTCCATATAACGTTCGCTTTGACTTAAATTGACTCCATTTATTCTGGCTGATCTGGCTACGCATGATTATAGAGTCATTTATATCTCATGTTAAGATTTTCTCCCCCCCCCCCACTAAAAATCGATTTCTGTATACAGCCTTTCTGTACACCCCCAACCAAGTCTAGATACGCGCCTGAATGGGTCATAATACTATTTATAAATTATTCATTTATGATTTTGGTTTTTCTAACTACCGATAGGTATATACGATGTACGAATGAAATATAGAGGCACATTTGGTACTGCGATAGTAAAGTTCTAACCTGTCAACCCAAATACTTACATTACATTAATGTAAATGCATACACATAATTAAGCCAGTAAACACTAGTTAAAAGACAAACCCGGTCGCTTTATGTGAATTATAACGTTTTTGCTTAGCCTTGAGTTTAAGGTCGCCATGCAGTTTGGATCCATTTCACTTACGCTTTTTTTGTGGAAAAATAGACATACCTACGCAGTGACTCCATTTACCTGTTCCAGTTAATTATACGTATGTTATGAATGGTATGTTAATGTCTATGATTATTGCATAACCGCATATTTTCTCATAAATTAATAAATGAAGTGAAGTGTAATAGCCTATAAATAGTATAAGTATCTATGCAATCATTTCAACAGTTTTTTGTACACAAAAGCCTCGTAGTGCTTTAAGGCATGTGATTTACTTGCACAATTTTCTTCAGTTATTTTTTCAAAATGTTCCTAGCAAGAATAAAGAATAAAAATTGGGTTATAAATATAATTCAACATAATATATTACTACTTAGTGTCATAACAGTAAGTTTTAGTATACAATTATCAAGTGCTTATTCAGTTCCTTCATATTCGAGAGATTATGCATTTAACAAAAATAATCATGGTGCTAGTGCTAAGAAATCCTATTCTAAGTACAAAGTCCTTCGTACAGACTTCATTGGAGATTCGACTGTTGTAAAGGAACTTCTTGTGCTTGATGGAATGAGAGGTTTGATTTTTTAACATTTTAATTCATCCCTAAGTAGTTTAATTAATACATAATACATATATCCAGTAATTATTAATGCTTGACCAAAGTAGTTTAATCCGACAAAATTAAATTTTAATATGGGTTAATAAATGCCAATGTATTTTATACATTTTTTAGACTTGACATACAAAATTTGAAATTTTTGAATGCAATAAATGTACAATTCGAAATGGAAGAGTACCTACTAAAGAAATTCGTAAAACAACATTGCCTTACATTTCTCTGGAGAGTACAGAATAATAAAGCACTTCGAGCTAAAATGGCAGAAACTAACAGAATAATAATTTATCTGTATCTTTATTTCTCATTGACGTGAAATTTTTTAGTTTTCAATTTGTCATCAATCAGCGTTAGTACTTTTATAAGGAACCATTTAAATCCTAAACCATTTCTGCCACTATAAAGTACATAGTTTTACTAGCTATAAAATACGCTAAAGCTATAATTGATAATATGGACAGCAAAGTTCTCCACAGAAATCTGTTTCTTGCGGAAGCAAAAATCTGAATATGAAGTATACATATGAGTCTACACTACAGTCAAGCGTAGAAATAAAAAATTGAGTAAAAACCAAAGTAAAAATCACGATATTCGCGCGTAGGGAGAAATTTTTTCCAATTTTTTGCTATTTTAGTACTAATAATCATTGGTTCTGGGGGTGCACCCTGTGGACCCCCTGGCTACGCACACGGTGTGTATAGCAGCGATAATTAATAAATGATTTCCGTCAATCCATAAAGAGAAATTAATTACAACCATTGGTAATTAAATATGTAATACACCTCGGATGCACAGATCAAGGTTGCTAGAATCCACAGATAATTAATTCTATTAATTCGTGGATAATTCTTATGCGATAATGTCAATTCCAATAATAATCCAGCTTTCATTATTACCCTAAAATGTTTCACTAGGATAGCGTGTTATTGTAACATTATTTTTTCACATTGCAGATATCGAGTTTTGGAAATATCCTGTACTAAACCGAAGTGCTGATATTTTAGCATCACCTAGTAAAGTTAAATATGTGCAAAAGGTTTTGTCAAAAGTCGGGTTGAAGTCTGAAGTGATAATAAATGATGCACAGAATCTAATTTGGCGAGAGGATAAAAAAGAATTAGACGAATATGGAGCGGATGAAATTATCGATCAGAAAAGCGACGGGACAATGAACTGGCTAAGTTATCAACGCTACAATGGTTATATTTTATTTGTTGGCTTACCGTATACCTCGTTAATAATTCATTCTTTATCAAAAGAGTTTAGAAACCTACAATGATTAATTTGCAGTTATTTCACAATGGTTTCAATCACATGCTTTACGAGATCCTTTGGTTAGCACCCAAGTAATTGGGAAATCAACAGAAGGAAGGGATATCCACATGGTAAAATTGTCTATGGGAAACTCTGAAAATAAATCAGCAATATTTCTCGATGGAGGAATGCACGCCAGGTATATTGTAAAAGATACATAAAACTTTCTTATCCATGGAAAAATATAGGTTTGTTTTTCAATAAGTTAATTCGTTGCATTTTCTATTTTATTAAGGGAATGGATTTCTCCAGCTACTGTGACATACATAATGAATAAATTAATTACTAACAGCAGCAAGCAACATCTCCTTGAAAAATTTGACTGGTATTTTGTTCCTGTTGTGAACGTTGACGGATATGAATTTACTCATACGAATGACAGATTCTGGAGAAAAACTCGTTCAACAGATCCTTCGAGTCATGGATGTGTGGGTGTAGATCCCAACAGAAACTGGGATTTCCACTGGAAGGAAGCAGGGTCTTCGACTAATCCTTGTAGTCCTACGTACCATGGCATAAGACCTTTTTCTGAACCTGAAACTGCTGCTTTGTCTAAAACAATAATGGGATTGAAAGATCAAATTAAATTGTATTTAACTTTCCATTCGTATTCTCAAATGTGGCTCGTTCCTTGGTCTCATTCTAAGAAAGTTAAACCGGATGATTATCAAGATCTTCTTTCTTTGGGGAAAAAAGGGAAATTAGCTTTAGAAAGAACCTATAAAACGCAATATAAAATCGGAACTGCTCCGGATCTTTTGTATGCAGCTGCAGGTGGCTCTGACGATTGGGTAAAAGGTAAGTTTCAAAAAAAATTCATGAAAAATTCGTTTCAACAAATACTTAGTAGATTAAAATATCGAAAAAGCTTCTTTTTTCATTTTCTCTTTTGAGAAGGTTAATTTTATATGACAATTTTTGTACAATGACTCTTTTAGGAGCTGCAGGAGTAAAATATTCTTACACAGTTGAGTTGAGGGACAAAGGTCGTTTTGGATTCGCCCTTCCTGCATCTCAGATTGTGGAGACTGGAGAAGAAACATTTAATGGAGTGGAAGCTGCTGCTCTTGAGCTTTATAACAGACTAGATGCAACTGATGCTACTGATGCAAGTATTGAAAATTCAACCGTTAAGAAGAATTAATTTTGTATTAATGTTAAAGATTCAATTGCAATGGACTAAACAGAATCAGCTTATTGCTAGTCAAATTAATCATTTCAAAATAAATTTTGTGATACAATACAAAAAATAAAAATAATAAATATATATACTTCAGCATACCTAAATCACGCAATTTAACTTTCTAGTCTAGTTTTCATATTACGATAAAAATAGTTCCTACTCATATGAAATATTGTCAAATAACTATTTGGTGTTTTTTATATTTATATTTTGAGAATTCACGAATTAGTGATTCTACGATGATAGTTGTATATTTTCAGTGTATTTTATGCATTAAAGTTTAATTTAATTAGGTATATATGCATTTTATTTTTAATTCCTTGCTATTTTATGACAGAGTAAGTACAGCAGCATTATTCTAAAAAGCATTAAAAGTGTCTCATTTATATAATTCCTTAACTTTCCTTTGTTTTTCTTGATTCAGGAACTTCTACAGTGAGAGTCAAGTAAGTCGTCACATGAGTTCTTTAACATGGGTAGGTAACCTATTAAAAATTCGAAACTTAATTGTTTCGATGACAACAAGTCATTTTTGCTGTTATTCTTGGTACCTACCTTATGTATTAACATAACCTACTCATGTTATAATCTCATATGACGGCTTACGTGACTCTCACTGTATATTTACAGTAGGTACTAGGTAGAACTGGTACCCCAGTAGCAATTTATCAGTTTCTTTGTTCGTGATTTGATGGAAATTATTTGGGATTGGTTCGATTTTTCTTTGTTCACCATGCTAGGACGGTCCAAAGTTTAACAACAATTTCAAATGAACGTTGATGGCAGGCTTCGAAATCCGGAATGCGCAGAATGAGCATCAAAAAGAATAAAGGACTTTTCATTTGCTTTGTTTACGATGTCTCACTCTTCAGTTTGATTTCGTACTGACAAGGTCTCTTCAAACTTTCTTCCAGTAAAATCACATTTCAAATCTACTGATTATTTTTTATTTTAATTTTTAGAAAACTAATTATCGTGAGGAAATGGATTCAAATGATACTGCTGGAATTCCTCAGGAATTGACGTGTAATGGGATTGTTGCCATCAAAAACAAAGAGAACCACCAAAAAAGATGGAAGTACAGATGCGGGTGCAACTGTGACTGTGTCCGCCGTCATAAGTCCTCTTTCGTAATTCCGCCGTTGCCGGACAATTATTTTCAACCACCGCCATCGTACAATGATGCCATCAGGACAGTTTCTGGATTTATTAATGGAATTCGCCCAAAACCAAAATTTTTCGAACCTCCGAAAATTACCTGGCCATTGGAAAACAAGTTCAATGCATTGTATCTTGGAACAGATAATAATGGTCGAACTATTTTGAGATTTAATGACGCACACAGTATTGTAAGTAGAATTTTGACATTTTTCATTTAATTTTTTTATTAAAGTTTGTCATTTTGATTTGTGTTATAAATATCATTTACATGATTCTTTTGATTTTTGCCTGCATTGGATTTCATTTTTTATTTTAGGAGAGTTACTCGAGCACTCGTAAGACATGGTGTGTTTATTTGGTTACTCTCGGCAAAGAAACTGTTGCCCCTTTGAAGGATCTGGAAATCGGAATGTTTGTATTGGTCAACAATAAAATAGCTGATCGGGATCATTTCGTTCGTGCCAAAGTTCTGTTTGTCAACTTTGAGGACAATTGGGTCAAGGTCTTGGATATGGACGAGTGGGAAGAATTAATTATTGAAAAGCAAAATGTTTTCTGGATGAACGAATTTTTCCTGACCGTACATTTCCAGGTGAGGAATTTAATTCAATTAAAAAGAAAAGATTTCAATTTAATTGTATACAACAATACATATAAGTTCGTAGCAATGGGAAATTATCCCCTTCAGAAATTTTTATAAATATTAACTATGTAGATATTTTATTTTGCGGTTTTTTGCCAAAAAGCATTTTTTGTTTTAGTCAATTTCACCCCCATCTCGAATTGTATACGGCATTGCCTATAAATCAATGCATTGTAGTTGTAATAAATTCATAATATTTTTAGGCAATTTTCTGTGAAATCGAAGGATTTGGTTTCCTCACTGGTGGACCAATATTGAAAATGGTAATGGACGAATCATTGAAGAATGTGTTTCCTCCCAAATGCATCATTCATGTTGACAAAATCCAAATACAGGAGCCGCTCCCAGTGGTCAGTTTTTCAAAATGGCCATTCCAGATTGAAAAAACGGTTGTCCAGGAAGAAATACAAAGTGTCCTTGTAAACTGGGCTCCTAAGTTGCCAAAAGAGGTAAAAATCTAATTTCTACTGTAATTTAATAACATTAATAATTTGTATTGCTGGAATTTGTCCATTTTTTCCATCTTTAGGGAAAGCCGTTGGAACAAATTCTAATTTCTCATGCTGACGAACTCGGATACATTTGGCTGCAAATTCATTCCGCGCTTACATTTTTCTTGACGCATTTGGAAAATCCTCTTTCCAAATATCCTGACAGACGAATTATTGCGGATATTAGGACTGATATTGAAAATGGCGAAACTATTTTCTTAGGAATGTTTTCAGATGAAACATGGTATCGTGTGAAATTAATAGATTTCTTCCCAGATGAAGCAAAGGTACATTTGAAACATTTTTGTTTAAAAATAAAATTTTTAGCCAAAAAAAGTTATTTCGACGGAAAACTAATGTAAAAAATATTTGTTTTCAGGCTTTCGTCGAATTTATTGATTTTGGCAATCAAACTACTATCAGCATTGCGGATATGCTTCCATGCGAAATATTAGTTGGGAGAGAAAGCAGTGTCTTCAAATCACTCCCACCTCAGGTACAGTACAATATAATTTTTTTCAAGTGGAGAAATATGAATTATATTTATCTTAATTTATGTTTTTTGAAAAAGTGACCATAATTGGTTTATTTTGATTCTAGTGTGCGAAAGTTCATTTACAATTTGTTGATTTGCTGAATCTGGAACTTCTCTGGGGTTTTGTCCCAGTTGAGAGCCGCATTGACCTTACGGTAAGACACTTTTGCTATTGTTTTAGAAATTGTTTTTTTTTGTTAAACTGTATAAAAATTTATTCGAAACTTTTTGATTGTTTTTAGGTTTGTATGAAACAACAAACTCAACGAATTGCTCGTCAAGTAAAATTGTACACGTACGTGAACGAGGAAAAACGAAATGAAAGTCTGAATGAATATCTTTTGACAAAAAATTATGCTAGAAACATCGGAGGACGCAAGATTGAACCGAATATGAGAATTCCTTTGACTAAAAAGCTTTTACCCAAAGAAGTGCTTGATCGTGCAGAAAAAGATATTCGGAAGAAAAAAGTTCAAGGCAACGACGATTTGATGTACGGCAGCATCAAACATTTATTTCGTGACGAAGACTCCAACGGGCTTTAAACAATGGAATGAAATAGAATTTAGTATTTTAAATGTAGTACAATATATAGTGTAAATATAGTGCAAAACTTATAATTTTTGCAATCTTATCTAATTTTCTATATTTCTGCCAAATGATTTGAAAATATTATTAATTATTTATAGATACACTTATTGACACCAGTTATTATTCGATGAATTATAATACTGAATATTTGTACATACATCAATAGAATACGTGACTTGTTGAAATTATTTAAAACAAAGTAGATCATTGTTGAAACTAAGGATTATAGATAGCAAAAGTAGATTATTGTTGAAATTGAAAACCTTTACAAAGTAGACCATTAATTTAAATTACAATGGTGCTTTTGAATATTATTAATGTTAGTATTAAATAAAGGCATTAGATTTTCATCACATTTCTTTTAACATTTCGCGTTTTCACATAAATATATTATTATTAGGTACAGATTTTACATTTTCAATTTTCATAATCACATTGTGTAGTATTATTGGCATTAAACGTTGTAACGTATACTTGAGATGTTTAACAATATCTGGCATTATTAACTGTTCATTGAAATTCATGACCTTTGACTCGAACAGCATAAATGTGTGGAGCAGAACTACATAGTTATTTTGAAATTGTGCGACAATAATTTTTAAATATTATTACTTTAAGTGAATACACCTACCATTGGTGTAATTCTAATTTGCTAAATAATTTGCTAGTAAGATCAATGATAACGATTTTTAGTAGTAGATTTGCTAGAATGTGTACGGGAATATTTTCAAGCAATTATCGATTTGCTATTATTGCTATTGCATCTTGTATCATGGTACTACAATGACAATGGCACCGCAGAAAATTTTGAAAATAGGCCTTTAAGATGCAAACGTGTTGTAGTACATACATTTTTGCATGTACTGCTTTGTTCCCCAAGTGGCATTCCCTAAAACATTCAAAAGAAACATATTTTAGTTCTTTATTCCATAAAAATTTCATTTTATTTTTTTAATAACAAATATTCTCCTTACCGAAACTACGTCCGTTGCTGTGAAAAGTAAATCCGGGTACATGTCCCGCGTAAGAACTCGACAGAGATTCACAATTTCTGTATACATTTGCGTCTGGCTCAGGTTTGCATGGACAAGCATAAGGGCTTCGGTTCAGATGATGAGCTCGTGGATCACAGCAATCCGTAAAACAAGGCAGTGGGGGTGGAGTACATCGTTGTTTCTTGCAGGGCGATTTTGGTCTAGCACACAATGCTGCAGACCAACAGCCCAAATCTTGACATCCAACCGGATTTCGACAGTACATTCCGTGAGATCCATTGATTGACGAAATCATTCTATTGTCCGACGGGGTTTGTGATGGTGAGCAACACTGAGGGGCTGCAAGAACTGGAATCGGAGCTTGAGCAACACACGGATCCTCAATAGCATCCCGGGTTAATCTTCCAAAAGTTCCACCATATCTCTCTTTCATTGATGGCACATGACCAGAATAACTATAAATGTCATAAAGTATAGTAATTGTTTCAATTAGTTTTTAAATGAACCTGAAACAACGTATAATGTTTGTAAATATTAATAGGAGCATCGAAAATTACCCTGGAAGATGGTAAGGCTCGGGAAGATAGCCTGGTTCAGCGCACTGGCAATTGTACATAATGAAAAAATTGTATCAAACTGGACAATTTAGTAAAGAAACTGGAATTTTCAAAATTTGTTTTGTTTCAAAGGCCACCGAATTGACGAAAAACTGGAATTTTGTGAGAAAACTCAATTAAAGTAATTTAGAACCGAATTTTACAGATCTGGAATGATCTGGATGTGCGATGTGGAATGTCCGAATTTGAAATGGAGAAGGAAAACCGAGAATTTATACCCTAGGTCGACTTTTAGTTAGTCATGATGGAAAATCCCCGGCTAGTGACGCAAACAAAGCGTATCCATAGCGATCAATGCTTCAATGCAGTTACATGATTACATGAGTGCGGAATACATCGTAGTTTTTCTCCGGGCATCAGCGGAAGCTCTTTCACCAGCAAAGTGAGACGATATACTCCTTGACAAAATTGCATCTCACGTTTCGATGATTTAGTTGGAACCGGAAGAGTCTCCTTACTCAGAATTCGAAAATTCGTTTGACTCATCCACCCAAAGGATTAGTCACCACATCAAATATCAAGGTTCATCGCATTTTCATGAATATCCTATAAACGTTCCTTCGATGCTTCTTGTTCTCTGGACATTTTGGAGTACTTAAAGGAAATTACAATTAATTACAGAACGAATTAGTTGTCCCAGTAATTCTAATTTTTCAGTAAAAATGTGATATTTCTGATTCATGTGTCTGAATTTTTTGGCATTCCAATTTCCCATCATAAACAATCTGTCTCGAGTCTCGAGTCTTCTTTCTATTCAGTAACATAACATCAATGTGTCAAGAGCGTAATCAATATTTTAATCTTCCAGATATTGAATTTTGAAAGATTCCAGGAGATTGGTATTTACTGCAACATCATGGACGAAGCTTCCCCTTTCGAGATAATTTCCCCTGATACTACCAATGTAGGCTCTTAATGGAGAATTATTTAATTGCAAAATTTTGATTAAAATATCATTTGTACTTTCAGCACATGATTCTCTTTTTTGCAGGAAACGATGAGTGAAACTCTTTTGATCATATGGAAAGCTAAGTTTCCGGCGTTACCTGAAGATCCTCAAGGATCGCACGCTACTGAGAATCAGAAGAATTTATTTCATTACGTTGCATCTGACAAGCACGCTGGAGGATATTGTATTCAAAATCCATGTGAATGGTATGTAAGATATTTTATAGAAATGAAATCTTCATCGTTTTTTGAATTAGCAAAGTCTTTTTAGTTACTTGCAATATTAATTTAGCACACCAATACCTAATTTGAAACAGGGTTCTTCAGCTAAATCCTTGTTACATCGAAAATGGCAAACGATATATCAGTTTGTTTATCGAGCTGCATAAATTCTTAAGAATAAGCAAAGACCCCAAAAGAAACAGTATTTATGTGATGTATGAGTGCCAAGTCGTGGACACATTAGAAGGACCAATACGTCACAGTAAACGTAATTATATAGGGGAAATCAATTTTGCACCCTTCGTCTACACTTTTAAAACGAAAATGGAATGATTCTGTATTTGTAAAAATTTACAATATTTTCAGGCAGTTCTATTCACATATTCAGTGAAGACTTGCCTGGCTTTGGATTTAAAAAATTAATGCCATTTCCCTTCGGTCTTGAATACATAAAGGGGATCCCTTATCGAGAATTGTGTGTTCGAGTTATAATCGAGATGTTCACTAACGTGGATTTCAAGATTCCATGTACAATCGAAGATAAAATAAACTCTGAAGAATCTGCAGGACCATCTCTTAAAGAGCAAATTGCAGAACGAAACTTTGTCAACTGCCAAGTGAAAAAAGTCGTATCAGATCTTTTTGACAGAAGAAATGAAGACAAAACTTGTGACATCATAATTAGATCGAAAACTGATGATCATCCTGCTCATATGAACATTCTTATTGGTTGTAATTGCATTTTAAGCATAACTTTTAATACTATACAATTACAACAATAATGCAAATAAACCAACAATAAGGTCTTTAATATTTAAAGTATTTTGAAATATTTTTAGCTCGGTCTGCCTCGAAAAAGTTTCCGGACTTTATACAGGAGGGTGATAAGAAAATAATTCTCTGCAAGGATTACTCCTCCTCAGCAATCAATGGATTTCTGAAACTATGCTACAAAGGATATTGGCATAACTTGTCGAATTTAAATAAGGCTTGCAAAATCTATAAACTTACAAAAGAGTTCGACATGCCCACCTTAAAGCGTCATTGTTACGTGGAAATGGTTTGCAACTTAGAGACGCAACCCGAAATGTTCTTTTCTGTTGCACAATGTGTAATTAATTCCAAAGATGACAATTTGGTGCAGGGGATGATACCCTTCTTCAAAGAATTCTACTACAAGTAATAATGACAATAATTTAGTAATTTACTTACTAATTAGTAGTTTTAGAGTGTCCAATAACAATGTTTATAATTGTTATTATTGCGTTTTTGCAGACATTATAAGATTCTGAATGAGCAAATTAGGGCCCCGCTTAATGAGAATGAGGAATGCGATGCGATTAAAACACGGAATGCTAACTTGATAAGAAACTTGTTTCTTTAAGAACTCGAGAATTATCATTAGATTACTTAGTTCTGCTCCTTGAAAGTACAAATCAAACAATATCTTCGAATATTATACATGAAAAGGTGTGTAGTATTACATGTATCTGTCTATTCTTCTATGTAGAAGAGAGTCATACTAATTAAAGTTATTATGAACACTTCTTTTATTGTAATGTGTTAAAATCTGTGTTTTTATAAAATTAAAATAAAACATTCTTTAAGCATAGGTAATTATGAGAAAATCATTAATTATTAACCAGCATAATTACACACATTGTAAGTGCATGCTCAAGTATTTTTTTTCGAAGTGGGTATACAATATACATGTAAATGTATTTCAATAATATTTATATAAATATTTATATTTACATAACTGAATTCCCCATATTAATCTGTAATTAGTGATTGTACTGTTCACGCTGAACATGCATGCATGATTTGATTACCTGTATTATTTATTTACAAATAAAGCTTCCCAACTATTTATCATCATTTAACTGTGTGCTCTATATCTACTTATCTCATATCTGTCACCGTCATACCATTCATTCTTCTTTTTTCTCATTGTAAACCCAATTCAATTGTGTGTGTCCAGTCACGCCTCATCCTGCAAACCGTACAAAGTTTACACACGACGACACAACCTGCGTCTCGTCTTTCATATTACCTATACAATTCAATAAAATTCATGCACACATTTGCAGTTGCTGATAACGTGATATTTTTGCATGCTTTGTATGTATGCCACCATGATTTTGATTTTGCAATGGAAATGGAACAAAAAATGCCACATACAATTTCAAATGCACACAGTACTCATACAGAGAAAGCTGATAATACCAAATAATTCTGTCATCGTGTCTCATTCATGTCTGTATCTGTATCCAACACATACCTATGTTTATACTTCAGTTCTCAAGTTACATTATTCCTTTGCTTTTGACTTTAACACGCCTATATACTTGAAATAGGTAGTTGGCTTTTGGACAACATTGGATTCCCGTGGTGTCAATTATACGTAACGTCAGTGTGCTTATGAGAATTTATAAGTGTAGCGTATAGGTAGACGTATGTATATACCTATACACTTGTAAACAAGGCAATACACTGGAAAAGGGAAGGAAAATGTTGCAAATGATTATATTGAAGGAGGAAATCGATAACACAGACGCACACACAAAGTAATCACGCTGCTGCGATGTTCACGCTGCAAACACATTTTATGGACAAGTGTTGTTGGTTCAGCTCCGCAGAGTCTCACTCTCACCAACAAAAGACAAACATTGCCATTGGCTTCGTGTGTCAGTGTCAAGATATAGTTTTCTAATAATAGTCCAAGCCCAACCCATTTACAAACACTCCTCCAGAGTAGTTGTGTTATATAACCTCAAAAATGTGCACCTATATTATAATATAAGGTCGTTGAGTGTCTTGCGCTGACTTAATAATGCAAATGTAAACTTTTCTCTCATTTCCGATTCGCCCGTTGATATAAAAGAATCTTTATTATATTAGGTTCTAAGTAAACCAAGTGCGTCCAAAAACCCAATACCTACTAATGCTTTGTATTACATGCTTGAGAAAGTTTATTTCATGCCACACTAACATAAGTACTACTTCTAACTGATGCTTTTTACGAGAACTTTTCATATTACATATGAATGGAGTAGTGCCAATATTAGTCTAGTACACATACCTACATTACTCTAAGTACTGAACAAATACACACACTTTACATATACACATGAAATGCTAAAGTCAACCAAAGCCAAGAGACGAATTGATAAGCAGCTGTGTATTTCCCCGTATAAATGCTTTCAGCATGGTTTAACACGTACGTTTATGTAACTGCTTGCACTTAGTTACTTACTGCGTCTGTACTATTTATTAATCTACATATTTATTATTAGAATCAGTCTACCTATCTTTCTATGTATTTACCAATAGTGTGTGTTTGAACGTAGACATAACAGCAGTATTTCAGCAGTGGTTTGAGTTCATGATAAGAATGGAATAGTGGCACAAGAACTTCATTCGCGACTAATCCTAGCTCTTATGTATTGCAAACAATACAATACTACACCGTTTCAATTTACAAGTTTCATTAACAACGCAATAGGAGTATATTATTAGGAGCATCGGCTTATTAAGTAGCAGTCACAGATAGTGGAAGTAGTTCCAGTTCCAGTTCCAGTAAAAGAGTAGTAATTGTGTATAGAATATATGAGAAGTATTGGTGATGATAAGGGATTACTTCAACAAGTGTCTTACGTGGTATAGCAGTGTAATTATTTCGTGAGTGTATATATAGAGAGAGCATTATCGTTTTACAACAAACGCAGAGACTATTTAATTTGCAATGCATCATTATGAACAGATACTATTGCTGTTTCAGCTCCCGAAGAAACCTTGACGCTGTCATTTACTCAAATTCATATTCATCCTATCTCCTCCGGTTGAAAGTGTTTGCCTATACACATTAACACATTCCAGTTGTAGAGGTTGTGTGAACTAATTGTGCTTTACAATACAGGACTGTTTACAAGTTGAACTTGGCTGTGAAGGTTATTTTGCAGAGTTTCTTTAGGCAGAAGGCTAACACGTACTTTCTTCGGTGTTCACAAACGGTGTTTGTGTAAAAGATACACTCACATATAAGAGTGAAAGATTATCGGAGGGGGAAATATTAATATGGAAAACGGAAAGAAATACTTTTGTGGAATTGACGGGTACTTTCTTCATTTTTCGTATACTAATATTACTAATGAATGTAATGATCCATGTAGCTATACTATATAATAATGTCGTTATACCCGTAAAATGTACCTTTGTTTTTCAGCCAATCGAATTCAGATATTTTATACTGATAGAAAGAATGATTTTGCATATTGCTATTTAATAAGTATATGGATATTGTGTACAAAAACTGTTTAAAATTGATTTTAATTCTTGTTATGCAGTGGGGCTACTCATTCAACTGTAGTCGTATTGGATAATGAAGGTCAGAAATGTGGACAAATTGACGGCGGTCCACCATTAAATCATTGGGTATTTTTTATCTCATTTCATATACTCGAAACTGCCGTTGGAATCTATATATTTATGGTTTATTAGAAAATTTTATTGTGGAATATTTTCAGTTGACCGGAATGGATATATGTTGCCAATCCATTTCATCATTAGTCCTCAAAGCAAAATCTCAAGTTGGAATACCACACGATGTGAAATTCGCCGGCTTAGTAAGGCCCACGTGCTTTTATATA